>BMAV01012928.1:87972-121400 GCA_019973955.1 Trichonephila inaurata madagascariensis
TCTATGTGGCCGCGGTAGTCAAGTGGACAAGGTATCGGATCAAGGCTGGCATGTCATGAGTTTGGGCCCAGTACCACAAAAGACCCACCGTGTAGGGGAACGATGCATGTTAAATCTGTTGAGAGTTCAAACGTCCTCCCGTTGGTGTGGTAGTTAGGAGAGAGGGATGCAAGCTCAGGAGTCGTCATAGTCACTTGACCATGGTTCAAAATGATGAGGTCCGTCGCCAAAAGCCCTCGTGTAGCTGAATAGTGTGACGTTAATCTTCACTCACTCCCTCATTCACTCGTAAAAATCTACAAAGTGCGCGAGATGTGTTTTGTTGAAGTTTAAGTACGTATATGGATGAGTGCTTGCAATCCAAAATGATTGCAAGTTTCATTTAAGTGACTAGACCAAATTTAAAAATTTTTTACAAGAAGAAATTCGCATCCGTTTGAAAGAGAGGTTTATTTTTCTTTTTTCAAAATTATCTTAAACAAGTTTTTACATTTGGGGTTATAATTATTTAAAATGTACTCTATATTTTAAGAACATTTTATTTTCAAAAACATTTATATTGCATATTTTACTATGATATATATTTTTTAAAAGTGTTTATGATCAATGATATTTTGATGCTAAACATTTCATGAAAAAATAAAAAAGTTATTTGATACATTTTACTAGTGTTGCAATATATGTATAAATTGGAATAAAACAATACATATTGAAGTAAGAGATATAAAATTTTAATGTTTGATGTTTGAATTTTGATAATTAATAGCTGCAAATATTTTTATTTTTGTTGATATTTAAATTTTATATTTTGATATTTTTTATTTGGTACTTCAAATTTTTAAGTTAAGTTTAATTTTTAATTTCTGTATGACTCTCAGATCTGGTTTAAAAATGGCACACACACACACACAAATAATGATCAAACCAATTTGGCTGTAAATATTAAGAATACTACTAGTCAAATCCCTAGTGGGCCATATATAATCACTTTTGATTCTGAAAATGGAATGAGGATAGAAGGCTGGTTGGAATATTTTAACAATGCTTGTACATTTAACAATAAAGATAATAGCGTGAAATTTGCGAATATCTGAAAATATCCCAAAGGGGGTCTGCATTAACCCATTATAAATGGATAGGTAAATGGATAGTGTTCAGGATATTTAGTGTCGCTTAGATTAGAATACATGTATAAAATTGATTTAAGGACATTTTTGGACAAAAAAAAATTATTTAAATACAATATTTTGGCAAAAAATCAACTTAAAAAAATCTTTTTTCAAAATGTTCTCCTTTTGTGAAAAATGCTTCTATTATAATAATGTTTTGCCTGTATATAGTTCAAGTCTCTCTACAGAGGTTCAACTAGAATTTTTGAAATATATAACTTAGAAGTGGGTTTATCCATATTTTACGACAACAGAGGGGAGAAATTTTAAGAAAAAAAACTCCGATAATTATTTCAATTGGTGGTAACTCTGAAAATAATGTGATTTTTCAAAAATTCTAGTTCAACCTCTGTAAAGATGTCTGAGCTATATGCAGGCAAAACATTAAAATAATAGAAGCATTTTTCACAAAAGGAGAACACTTTGAAAAAAGATTCTTCTAAGTAAATATTTTGCCAAAATATTGTATTTAAATAAATTTGTTTTGTCAAAATGTCCTTAAAACAATTTTATGCATGTATTCTAATCTAAGTGACACTAAATATCATGAAAATTACTCATTTATGCGCTTTTTTAAAATCACGGTCACGAACGTAGTCAGATACCTTAAACCTAATGCAGAAAATTTGTCAGATTTCTCACAACACCAAATAAAAAATAACTTGGCACAATATTTTCACCAAAAATTAAATTGTGGTAGACAATTAGGTCTATCTCCACAACTCATTTTGAAAGGACTTACTGAAGAAATGCCCACCAATATTAAACACTTAATGACAATTAATCCTCCCACCTTCCCTACAGAATGGATCATGGTAGCTACACGCTTAATGAAAACACAAGCCCCTAGGCCTGAACAAACTACTTATAGACAAAATGTACCCATTGGACCAAGACAAAATACTTTCATACCTCAAATTTACAGTTTTTTAGAGTCACTTTTTAATAGAACGCGTCCCCAACATCTACAAGTCATCATGCTTACAACTATGCCAATCGAGGATTTTAGGCCCAACCATTACACGCATTTTCAACATGGAAGGCCGCCATCTCCCCATGTAGTATTTGTACTCAACAAAGCATTCCCAATGCTTACCATTGGAAACAACAATGTCCTTTTAATCAAACTCAATTAATGCAAACATTATTTACTTGTGACTCATCCTTGGCTGCTAACACTGTTTCTCAGAACTCGGAGAACTCTGTTACCAATCAACAAATCCCAAATCAGAGACAACACCCCTCTACTGAAGCCTCTGCCCCAGCATAATGACAATTACAAGTGTCCGGACATACCTCTTAATTGCCATGCCTAGCTTTGGACATTCTACCTATTCAATGTAAACAAAATAATGTAAATATTGTTATTGAAACTGGATCCACTTTATCCTTAATTTATGTAGATATTGTAAATAAACTTAGATTACCAACACAAACAATTAGGCTTATACATATGAAACAAGCCCATGACAATTTTCAATTAAACCAACTATTCAAAGTTTTTTTTAAGAATTGGACAAATAGAAAGAAACATAAATCTATATATCATTAATAGAAGTTTCTTTATAATATTCTAGGACCACTAGAGTGTAGCCAATGTAAATTTATTATTGATTGTGAAAATAACTAATTATTACAAAATGCACAAATTATTGTAAATATTCCTAACAAATACACCAAACAAATTTCATTACACATACAGGAAAACAAACTAACCTTAACATAATCAGGAAGAGTAAGTAAATACCTCAGAGGAAATATTCTCACCTCTGATTGTTAAAGAACTATCTAGAGTAACCTCGTACAACTTCTTTCAAAATACTCCCATATTTTTTTCTAAAAATAAATATCATGTAGGTAAAATAAGAATGGAATCCCCTAAAATTAATTTAACATCAAACCTCCTCATTTCTCAAATGGCTGATCGGACATCAGCTACTTCATAAGCCAAGATTAATGAACAAATACAAAATTTATTTTATCTGCAGATTTAATTAAATAATCCAATAGTTGTTATTCTTCCCCTGTCTCTTTAGCTTATAAAATAGATGAAAAACAAAAGAACTTCCGCTTTTATACCGGCTGTGAAGAGCACGTGACTCCTTTAAAACAGGAGATACGATTGGTTAGAAAGGGCTGGAATAAGTATTGTAATGCAATGTAAATATTCGATTATGATTAAGATTAACGCGTTAGTCCTGAACGAAAGAATTAAAAGTTATTTAAAGAAGTTTATTTAAAAGGAGTTAATTAAAAGGATGCTAGAGGGAATTATTACATTTACATACATAATATTCAGTTACTTTTACTCACAATAATGCACTAAATAGCTCTTCTCTTTACTCTTTGTAAGTGTTTTATTAAATGTAAAAGGAGGATTAAAGAATGCAACCGCGCAAATTAATGCTGTACCACGTATTTATTACTTTCAATGCTTTACTATTATAATTTAACTGTTTTCTTGTAGTACGTCACATGTATTACATATCCACACAAAGAGTAAGAAATTTAAAATCACGCAACAAATGTATATTAAATATTATTTGCACGATAAGGGTAATGTTACTAATACTTACTAAATTGTTTCTTATATTTATCTAAGCGATCCTTGTATATTGATGCAATTTCGATTTTCCCCGACATAGGGGATTTACTTGTATTTTTCTCACTCAGCTTTACACTTAAGCCATAAAATCATTAAATGTTATATATAGAGCTGATACAGCAATGCTTGCTTGTGAAAAAGTACAATTGATTATATGCAGTAGGTTTTGGTTGGTGCATTTTCAAATATGGAGAGGGAAAAGCAGCATCTTCGGCATATTTTACTATTAAATGTAAAGATGCTGTTCAAGCAAGGAAAGCAATTAGCCGATGTGTATGGAGAAGATGTATTGACAGTACGCCAGTGCCCAAACTGGTTTGCAAAATTTCAATTCAACAAATTTGATGTTGAAGATGCACCACGGAAGGCTAATTGAAGCTGTTAAAGATAATAAAAGTATTAATTGATACAAACCAGCAAATAACAACTAGGTAGATCACTTAGAGGCTAAATGTATTGAATTCAACTGTTCATGACCACTTGAAAGGCCTAGATTTCATCTCAAAGCTTAACATAGGGGTTTTTCATGTTCTCACCGAAGAAAGTTGTGTCTTCGTGCTGATCTCTGTTATTTGCTTCTCAAACACCAAGAAAAGTATCCATTTTTAAGTACATTATCACTGGGGATAAGAAATGGGTTGGCTATAATAATGTCAAACACAAGAGATCATGGGGAAATAAAAGATGAATCGGCTTAAAGCATTTCGAAAGCCAATATTCATCAAAAAAGGTGATGCGAGTTGTTTGGTGGGACTTCTAAAGAATCGTTTATTATTATTATTATTATTCTTTTTTTTCTTTTTGAGCTTTTATCGAATAACACAACAATTAATACTGAAGCGGACTGTCATCAGCTAGACACAAACCGAATGGTTCACTTAAAAAAAGTCTAGAATTGATAAAGAGAAAAGGTGTAGTGTGTGCTCCACCAAGATAATGCGAGATCTCATGGAAGTTTGTTAACTAGCCAAAAAAGCTTTTACAGCTTGAATGAGATATAATGCCAAGCCCAACATATTCTGGTCGATTCTGATTATTATTTGTTCTGGGCTTCACAAATATTTTTAGGTGGTAAAATCTTTACTTCAAATGAGAAGTCAAAAATCCCCTGTGGTTCACTTTTTGGTCCACAAAGAACAACAATTTTGTATGCTTGGAATCATGCTACTGCCAGAATGGGCAGTATATAATTTAATAAAGTATCTATTCACTATGGGAATTTTGTCTTTCATTTTTACACACACACGAAATTACTTTTTGAAAAACCCAATAGCTTCCATATAATTAGTTTAGTTTTTTTATTGCATTTCAATACTTCGCTTTTTTTAAAATTATCTTACGTAAATTTCTATACGCATGCAACGTATCAAACAATGGTGTAATTATCAAACTTTTAGCACCCTTTAGGAGCAATTTTTAATAAATTATTTACATTTAATTACGTTGAATTGTATGTCTGAATTTTCCTCTATTTCCTATCCTTATCAGAAATGTATTTCCTGTTGAAAAACTGATTTCTAAATGTAAGCAACTGTACTGAAACTATAAAATACTTCAGAGCAAAACATATTCTTTTTCAAAAGAAGGAAAACATTTGAATTACGTTTCTGATGATGACATTTTATGTTCAAACCGAATTAATTTTGAAGGGCATAAGCAATATTTCGATTAAGGAAATTATTTATTAAAATAATTAAAAAATAGATAAGAATTTAATTAATTGCCCCTGAAACTTTTGTTGATCAATTCTAAATATGCTGGATGTAAAGCAATTAAAAATTAAGGTGACTGCATTCATTTGAATGGTTTTTAATTTCTTTGTGCTTATTTGGAAATTAAAAAAAATAATCATAATTTAGTTTTTATAATTTATAGTTTCAAATCAAACATAAATATAAAAGTGGAATTTAAATAAAATGAATCAGTAAAGAATATTTTAAAAATTATTTTGATTTATAAATATAAACATATATATTATCAGTGAAGGAGCTTTAAAAATAAAATCGAAATATTTATGTTTTTTAAATCAAAACAAATCTAAATTACACAAACCATGTCACACACAAATGCATTGCACCTTAAAGCATATTACTGATGAAAAATCAAACCCTTTTAATCTTATATATTTTTGAGGGTTTAATACGAATGAATCAAATTTACTAGGCAAGGTTTGCCTTTATATTTCCATAAATTTACAATGGCATCTTCTGCCTCGCAGCTTATTTAGTAGTTTTCAAATCCTTCTAATGGGATAGAGTCTTGTATATTGATGCGGTTTAAGCTACATGCAAGGCAAATGAAATTTTCCATGTTCCTCTATAAATCAGAACAAATTATACGCAGTCAATTGAAATGTAGCAACTGTAGCAATTTATTCAGTAATTGAAGATTTGTGATGCGACCCTCCGGCTTGCTAGTCGTGGCTGCATTAATCATGAAATGTAATGTGTTTCGTTAATATCACTTCACTCTGAATACTGAAAATGATAATTTAATAGGAATTGCCAATTGGACCATATTCTAAAGTGCTTTTCAAGACTACAAAATTGGATCCCTTTCTCTATAAGTACATATTCCATTCTCACAACATGCTTTCTGAGGGGATGTCATTGAATTGAAATGTGGTTGTAAAAAGTGCGTTGAAACCATTTATCTCATCATATTTCGCATTTTATAAAAGGTAATTTTACACGATAGTGGTTTCATTTCTCATTTTAAAAATAAAACACCCACTATTGGGAAATCAAAATATTGAAGAAAAACAAATTACACTCTAGGCTTGAAAGCTTCATTATATTTATTTAATCAAGAGAAGAAAATAGATTTATTCTATTTCATTGACGGTTTTTTGATTACTTTCCCTTCCTAGTAGATCAAAGAGTTTAAATAATATAGAGTATAATTAACTGAAATCGTGACAAGTGATTTATTTTTCCTTCTTTTAAAAGTTACTAATTTAGAATAAGTAAAATTATCTCTAAAAGCAATGACTTAAAGATTTTTCTCCTCTTCTTTTTTTTCTCAGTATTTCTGCGAAAAATAGAAACGTTATCGTAATTGCATGTATGAATTAATTTGAGTTCTCAATGAAGAAATTTACAAAGAGCTGACACAAACAATAACAATTATTCCTACTCTCTTGTCTTTTTATGAACATAGTTGGAAAAAAAATCATTGCTTAATTTTTTTTAAAAAAAAAACTCTTTTTTTTTTTTTTAGAGAGATATCCATATGAATTGTCCAATCGCGAAAAACATCCGAAATTCAATTTTTAGTCTTCGTTACTAAAAGTATTTTGAGATGGGATACGATCATTGCGTTATACAGTCGAATTTGTATGTAACGAAAACCTATATTGCGAGTTTTTCTATATAGCAAAATTTTTCCTGGAACCAAGGACATTTCGCGATTTTCTTCGTAAAATAACCTCTCTATAGCGAAGTGCATTTTCGATATAACGAAAGTTTTCTCTTGTGAATCAATTTTTTACCCCCCTTTTTTAAAGTATTTCTGGACATTAAAAAAAAACCTGTGGTCTTAAAAATTTAATCATTTAACCATGTTAACTAGAAAATTCATTGTCTAAATTTCATTACTCTACAATAATTTTTTTTTTTTTTTTTGGTGTTGGGGTTTTCTTTTCTGTCAGTGAATTTGCAAACATTTTCTAAAACACACTAACTAAGCAACTAAACAACACGTAAAATGTTTGCAAATTCACTGACAGAAAAGAAAATCCCATCACCAAAAAAAAAAAAAAAAATTTTGTAGGGTAATGAAATTCAGACAATGAATTTTCTGGTTAACATGGTTAAATGATTAAATTTTCAAGACCACAGGTTATTTTTAGCTCAAGAAAATGCATTTCAAATGTGAAATGCTGTTACATTAATAGCCGGTGTACCCACCAGATTTTTGAATGCAAGCGACATTACGACATTCACATTGGGGACTGGAGTCTAGGCAGACTCCTCTACCCCATATCTGGAACTGAATGGGCATTGCGATGGGTACTTGGTTTGGGGGGTTGAGAAGGTGTGGCCACTACGGTAAGGAACGAATGGCGAGCAAGCAGGCTTCAGCGGTTAAAACTGGGGTGTTTCCTATTGGCTATTGAGCTTTTGGACTCAGAGATGAAAATTGCCTGATCGGTAATGGAAGAAAAATTAAGCTATTGAGTAAAGAGACATTACAATTAAAATTAAAATTAGAAAATTGGAAATTAAATAAAATAGGTAACTTAGTCAAGCACGGCTTCCATTAGCATTAGTGCTTGGTCTTTAATGTCTTTAGTTTTCTTAAGAGAAGGGAGTATTTGTTTTAACTTAGGGAATTGTTTAAAAATATTAGATACGATTTTAAAAAGAGCTATTATATCTTGTATATCAGAGAGGAACTATTACTATTATCATTTTCAGTAGCGGGGGTAACTTGAGGAGGACTTTGTCTTTCCGAATTACTGTTATTATCAGTAGAGGGATGGGGATCATTGTTTTTGTTAGAAAAACCAGAAACGATGTTGGCGAAGGAAATTCCTTCAACAACATTATTACTGTTGAAACTTTTCCTATTTCGATTTAACATGGGGGCACCGTTTTTGGGTTTTGGAAAGCTAGGGCATTTTGTGTAACAGGCAGTATGCCCGTACACGTGACAATTAATACAATATGGATTATCCTGTCTTTCTTTAATCTCGCAATTTTTAGTAAGATGATCCTTTCCGCACTTGAGACATCTTGGAATCATGTGACAGCGGCAGTATAGAAAAAATTATTACAGTTAAAACATTGCATGGTACCCCGAACGGAGTAACCTTCAATCTTTACTTGCATAAATCCCAAATTAGTTTATTTAATTGATTTCGGTAATTATTCTTGATTTTAAGAAAGACAGGCGTCGGGGGTTTGGGGACAGGAATTTCGGGTAATTTAGTTTGAGCAATCTCAGGGGTCTTGCTCTAGATTTTCAAAAGAGTTATTCATTTCAATTGGGTTAAGAACTGGAGTTGGGGTGATCGGTCGGGCTGTTTTACTAGGAAAGACAAAGCCATCCGAGTTACCTTTGCTATTTTTCCTCTTAAGGGAAGATTTTTTATCATTAACATTACATGCAATCATTTCAATATCATTATCATTATCATTATGGTTAACATTAGTTTTAGGCTTTAAAGTTGTATGATCAGGGCAATTAACATCGAGACATGGAGGCATAGTCCTAAGCTCACTTACCAATTTGACCCTGGCTTCGATCGTCTCCTGGAGGTTCTTTTCTAAGTCCTTGCAAATTCCGGCTTCATCATTGTGACCCCTTTCCTGTATTAAAAACCTCTGGTATCCATTAATAAGCACATTTTGTCGTTCAAGACGGAGAATGGCTTGCCTGCGTCTTTCACAATCTGTAGTTGGCTCAGCAGGCTTGGGCGTTCCACATCTGGTCGAAGTAGAAGATCTACTTTTAAACGATTTTTCGTACATTTTCGGCGTTAAATCAATATCACTACTCATCAACACACTCACACAGTCTCCCCCTTGATATCAGAAGCCCTGAAAAGGGCTACAAAGGACTTTATGAGATCTCTCAACTTCGGAAAAAAGAAAATGGCGACTGCGGTACAAACACGTTTACTCAGCTCGGCGTCTGACTATCGAAATCGTTCGTCTTTTTTTCGTTCCTGAATGCAAGCGTGCATGCATTGAGTTGTATAGGTGACGAATGTCACTTTGTGGTATGAAGTTCCCTGACTGTTGTAGTTGTGCAAATATTGGGACGCAGTGCTGGCTGTGGATGATGGTAGAGTTGTCGTCCAATGACATCCCCTTCATGCTCAATTGGATGCAAATCTATTGATCTCGCATGCCAAGGTAACATATCAACACTCTGTAGAGCACGCTGCGTTACAACAGTGGTGTGAGGGTGGGCGTTATCCCGTTGGAAAACTTCCCTTTAAATGCTGTTAATGAATGGCAGTACTCTGACATCTCTCGCGTTCTTCTTCTAACATAACTCCTACGTTCTTTGACGGCCACGATTAATGGCAAAACTTTTCCAACCCAATTCCAAGAGGAAAAACGAAGCAACAATGCAAATAAGATATCCTTTAAAAGGATAGAAAGTTTAGTGAGAAAGAATGGCAATCTTAGAGAAAGCTTAGTGTGGATCAAGTGGAAGTGAGATTAGACGGCTACTCAATCACGGAGACGCCCACCTTCGTTAATAACTACAAAGAGGAAGGATTGCACGCGAGCACATAAGTCTACCTGCAAGTATCAGAATCGTCGAGTCTTCAACCAAGGTAGGAAGATTATATTCCGAAAGCTAGTATAATATAGAAAGCGGGATTAGGCAGATAATTAATTATATTTTGATAAGTGATCTAGTTGTGCGATCTGACTTAAATAATCGGCATACTTTGGTTTAGACTCACTTAATATAAGTTTGTTCGTTATATAAGTAATTTAAGTTAAATTCTTAATAAAAGTTGTATTAAGAATTATAGAATGTCTCATCCTTCCGATAATCCCACACCTCTAACTTACGCGGAACCCCCAAGACATAACTATCGACAGATGGCTATGTCACATTGGCGCCCGAACATTTATAATTATGGGTTAGGTAATGCAGGAGAATTTGGTATTTTACCTGAAATGTGTTTTTCCGGGTCTGAGAATGTCGCGGAGTTTCTGGAGGCAATAGATAATCAAATACAGTTACTTGAAATCCCAAGTAACTTATCATGTGCTTATTTGAAAAGCCATCTCAGGGGAAGGGCTCAAGATTGGTACTCAATATTTGGATCGGTGCTAGTGCAAGATACAGCCACGGATTTCGCGCAGCTCAAGGATTAATTAGCGAAAGCTTTTCCCGCAATCAAAAATAAGAAAGAATTGGAGGCTAGGTTTTTCGCGTCACAGCAGGGAAGAAATCAGGAGCCAACAGACTTTGTTTATGATTTGCTAAAAATTCATAAAAGTTTAGAGCTAAGGATGTCGCAGGCGGAATTGGATGATCACATTTTTGTTAGACTCGAACCACAAGTCCAGGACTACGTGGAAGTTCGCAATCCGCAGAACACCGTACAAATTTTGGAAATATTGGCTAAATTTGAAGAGAGGTATTCTTACAAATTAGAAAGGGGTTCGCAGAAAAGTGATAATGTGGAAAGACGAGGTCAAAACGCGCATAGGATGCCTAATTTTGATGCTAATCGCAGAAACGAGAAATTCTGAGGTTGGGCGTAGACCAAATAATGGCAGAAATGATTTTAGAGGTACGTATGAGAATAGCCGTCAAGATAATAGGTGGTCCGAGAGGAGGAATAGATTTCAGAATGATGATCAGAGGTTCAATGAAAGAGGATACCAATTTCGAAATGATCGAAATGATAATTGTAATAAAGGGGACCATAGAAATAGGGGTTCGAGTGAAAATTTCAGTCGAGGCGATAGGATGCAAAGGGGACGATTAAATGTTGTAAAAGTTAAAGAAGTTCATCCTCAAAAAAAATCGATAGGAGATATACCAATTAAGCTTTCTCCGATATGTATATCACCCGTAGAGCTTCCCCACTTTCCTATTTTATTAAATAACACATTTTTGAAAGCGCTATGGGACACCGGAGCAGATAAATCATTTATATCGGAAGAAGTATATAGAAAATATTTTTTTTATAAGCAAATTAAAAAATCGCGAGCCCAGGTAATAACAACACAGGGTGCAAAATGCCAAAACATGGGGATTGTAGAATTGAATATTCGCATCAGACATTTCGAAAGAAATTGGTCATTTCATGTGTTGACGGATTTGGAATACCCATGTATTCTAGGAGTTGATTTTATAAGTGGATCAAGGATCGTTTTAGATTTTGATCGAAAATCGTTGAAAATTCCCGATTCTCAGATAAATAGGGTGGTTGAATCAATTGAAGAGGAAAATGTTGAAATACATTTGTCTATGACAAAATTGGAGGAGGCACAAAAACAAGAACTACAAAATTTGTTCAGTAGTTTTAAGGGATTATTCTCAGAAAAACCAGGTCTTACTTATGTTTTATACCATAAAATTGAAACGGGAGATAATCCACCAGTAGTTTCCAGGCCATACAGATATGACCGGCAGAAACAAGCAATAATCTAATTTCAAATACAAAAAATGTTACGAGAGGAAACGATTGTTCCAATTCAATCCCCGTACACGTCACCAGTTGTGTTATGCAAGAAAAATAATGGGTTACCACCGGATAATCCAGAAGCATATAGATTTGCGGTAGACTATAGAAAGTTAAATTCGATCACAAAGTATCCGCGATACCCTTTACCGTTAATAAATGATTTGATAACGAACATCCCCTATACAACAATAATGTCATCTCTTGATCTAAGAAGTGGTTACTTTCAAATGGCAATAAACCCCAGTGATATTGTTAAGACCGCATTCATAGTAAAAAGTGGCACTTATGCTTTCAGGCGGATACCATTCGGCTTATCAGGGGCAGCTCCCAATTTTCAAAAGGCAATTGACTTAATCCTAAAACCAGTGATAGGGCAGTTTGTGAATGTATATATGGACAACGTTATTATCACGTCTCCATCATTCACTCACCATGTTGAGCATTTAAGGAAATTTTTTTCGTTGTTGCAAGATGCAGGATTGTGTGTGACATTAAATAAAGATAAATGTAAATTTGGATGCGATGAATTGAGGTATTTAGGATTAATTATTAGTAAAAAAGGAATCAAAACGGATGAGACAAAGGTTCGATCCATACTCGAGATGAAACCACCCCGTAACTCAAAGGAGGTGTCCAAGTTTTTGGGTATGTCCCAGTGGTACGCGAAGTTTATTAAAAATTATGCTGATCTTTGTGAGCCCCTTTATAATCTTAAACGAAAAACAAAAAAATTCGTCTGGTCCACTGAGGCGCAAAAGGCATTCGAAGCGGTCAAGGCGGCCGTAACAAAGGCGCCAGTTTTAAAATTGCCAAACTTTCAAAAGCCCTTCCAGTTATTTACAGATGCCAGTTCAATAGGTTTCGGAGCAGTGCTTAATCAGGAACACAGACCCGTTATATTTGCTTCACGTACTCTGAACAACGCAGAGAGGAATTATACTTTAACCGAAAGAGAATGTCTGGCAGTAGTATGGGCGTTGAACAAATTCCGAACATATTTAGGAGCGATGCCAATTAAAGTTATTACAGATCACGCTGCCTTAACATGTCTAACGCATGGAAAAAATTTGTCGAGTAGGATGATCAGATGGGCACTCAAATTAGCGGAATTTAATATAGAATGGGAACATAGACCTGGAACTCAAAATGCGGTGGCGGATATTTTATCTAGAAACCCGTTTGAATGTATAATGGGAGAGAAAGTTAATTGTGCAATAATCAGAGATCTAGTACTTACGTGGCAAGAACAGTTAATAACAAAGCAAAAGAATGACCCAGAATTAGGTCATATCTATAGATATTTAGAAAACCCGGAAGATAACTCTGTTAATGCGACGATATGTGAGAATTGGTCCCGCGACTTCCGTCTAATTGAACGCTTGTTGTTTTATGCGAAACACGCAACGTCGTTAGGTGAAATGCGTGTATACACTCCAAAGTCTTTAAGAAATGACATCTTACGCGAATTCCACGACAAGCCAATCGGAGGTCATTTCGGCAGATTTAAAACTTCTCATAAAATACGGGACGTTTGTTATTTCCCGTATATGAGAAAATTTATTGATCAATATGTCTCTACATGCCATATGTGCCAAGTTTATAATTATAAAAACGCGTTACCAGCTGGTCGATTAAATAAAATTGTATCAAATTATCCAAATGAGATAGTTACGTTAGATTTGTTAGGCCCGTATCCTATATCGAGAATAAGACATAATCACTATATTTTATTAATAACCGATCATTTCAGCAAATGGGCTAAAATTATACCTCTTAAAAAGGCCTCGTCTCGTATAATAGCGGATATTTTTTTTGATAATTTTATATCGCGTTTTGGAACTCCAATAAAATTAATAAGTGATAACGGTCCCCAATTTATATCTGAAATTTTTGAACATTAAGTGAAAGATTAGGCATAAGCCATGTGAAGACTGTTGCATATAGGCCACAAGCAAATAGGACAGAACGAGTTAATCGAGATATAGTGCAAATGATTACAAATTATGTTAATGATCAACCCGATACTTGGGACCAATTCTTACGTGAGTTTGCTTACGCTATTCGTACGGCGGTGAATGAAACAACGGAAAAAACCCCTGCGGAATTATTTTTGGGTCGAAAATTGATTACCCCATTTCAAAAATTAGTAATGATTTCAGATGGATTGGAATTCACAGTTAGAAATATCGAAAAAGTCTTTAATGAAGCTAGACTAAGTACGAAAACTAAGCAGGAAAGGTGGGAAAGATATTATAACAGACGAAGACGGGATATACAAATTAAGGTAAATGATTGGGTCTTATTAGAGACACACCCCTTAAGTTCAGCAGCTAATAAAATCTGTTCCAAATTTAAACAAAAATTTGAAGGTCCCTATAGAGTATTAGAAGTAAGAAATAATAATAATATTGTAATATGGAAGTCAGGAAAAAGATTAACTGTTAACGTTGATCAAATAAGAATATATCGTCATAGGAAATGTGACGAGGTCGAGTTAGAAACAGGTAGCCCAGATAGTATTAGTTCACGTCAGGAAACGAGTAGTTCGGAAAATGTACATCAAAGATCAAATGGCTCACACTATGGGAAAAAAAGATCTGCGGTGAAATGTGAGTTAGAGGAAAAAGGGATAAATCTCCAGTCAATACAATATAAGAAAAAAACGGATAGGGCCGATAAGCGCAGATCACTTGTCAGATCGCTTCTTAGTTCATTTACAAATGAAAGAAGAAAAAAAAAAGAAAAGCTAGATAAGGGAATTAAAAGGTCGTATGGATCGGAGGCAAGTGGACCACAGAGAAAGTGGCAGAGAAAGGGACCCAATAACATGAACAAAAGACCATTGTCATCCAGTACTATTTATATAAGTAGGAAGAAGAACAAGACGGAGACAACTGGAGTTCAAGATAGGACATATGACTTGCGCCAACGCCATAGAAAGGATCAGGTGTCCCGACCGGCCAAGGAAACAACAAGGCAAGCAAGGAAAAGCCGACAAGGAGACTACAAGCCCTACAGCAGACAACATAAAGAATTCCAGTGCAGCCTAGGAATGAGAAGAGGAAAGAACAGTGGTAGCACCTCGTCATTACACGTCATGTGTGGGGACTAATTATAAAAATCAGGTTGTATTGTTTCATTTTTTTTTATGATCTTTCCAACAAGTGGTCGGAAGAATTATTGCAAAGAAGGAAGTCTCGGGCGGTGTCTAAAAGTTATAATCCAAGCAAAAGTTGACACTACAATGAGTGTATATTTATTTTTGAACTTTTGACTTGTAAAAATTTTTCTCTCTAATATTGAAGAAAACAATTGTAATTGCGCATTTGTTTATTTCGATGTACGACTTCGTGAGATGCGACAATTCCTTTGGTTATTTGTTTTAATGATTTATTGAAAAATGTTTGTAATTGTATAATATGTATGTATGTATATATATGTGTTGTTTTATTGTTCCGTATTAAGATGCATCTGGTTCAGGGAAACGCGGCGTAGTCAGGACACTAACAATAATATTAACAGCGCTGCGCGGCTCATTGGAAGTTTTATGAAACCAGATGCGGGATGGAAATGAAAGTTTATTGTAATTTACAAATGATAATAATGCATAAAAATTGTGAAACTTATTGGTATTATGTAAATATAGATTTGGCAAAGTAACTTAAAGAGTTTTCATTTCAGGGTGACAGACCCTGAAAATAGTGTTCCGTAGCTGATATGTAGCCTCAACTCGGAGCAGTGGAGCCAGTCTCCCAGCTCCCCAATGAATGTTTGTCCTGAAGCAGAATTTGGGTCTGCGCACCCAGGAAAAATTCACGTAGAAGGTTTAAGTGTATCAATATTTAAGTTGCTTTAAATATAGAGTTAAGTATATATGTAAAAAGTGAGAATATACCATTATTAAACAACAATTGTTAATGTTGGCCTAGTTAATGGAGTAAAATTTATTGTGTATCTGTCACGAGTTTAAATTTAAAAATTAAGTTGAATATTAAATTTAATTCTAAGATGAATAATGAAAATTACAGTCAAGTTAAATATTGGAAATTATAGAAGTTAAAATGAGGATTCAAGGTTAAAATTTAAATGAAACTTAGAAAGCGAGGAGATTCAGAAATAAAAATTTAGGCACGTAATTTATTAAGGGCGTTGAGAACCCTTAAATAAATCACGTTTTTCTTCTTGGAGGGGTTGTGACATCTCTCGCGTTCTTCTTCTAACATAACTTCTACGTTCTTTGACGGCCACGATTAATGGCAAAACTTTTCCAACCCAATTCCAAGAGGAAAAACAAAGCAACAATGCAAATAAGATATCCTTTAAAAAGATAGAAAGTTTAGTGAGAAAGAATGGCAATCTTAGAGAAAGCTTAGTGGGGATCAAGTGGAAGTGAGATTAGACGGCTACTCAATCACGGAGACGCCCACCTTCGTTAATAATTACAAAGAGGAAGGATTGCACGCGAGCACATAAGTCTACCTGCAAGTATCAGAATCGTCGAGTCTTCAACCAAGGTAGGAAGATTATATTCCGAAAGCTAGTATAATATAGAAAGCGGGATTAGGCAGATAATTAATTATATTTTGATAAGTGATCTAGTTGTGCGATCTGACTTAAATAATCGGCATACTTTGGTTTATTCTCACTTAGTATAAGTTTGTTCGTTATATAAGTAATTTAAGTTAAATTCTTAATAAAAGTTGTATTAAGAATTATAGAATGTCTCATCCTTCCGATAATCCCACACCTCTAACTTACGCGGAACCCCCAAGACATAACTATTGACAGATGGCTATGTCACAGTACTATAGTTTGAATCAACAGGCTGTCGTACAAATTGGCAGTCAGTGTGTTCGGGAGGACCCCGAAAGTGCTGCTACTGTCATAGAAAGTGTCTTCCCAGACAATGACTCCAGGTGTAGATCCAGTGTGTCTAGGTTGCAGACAGTTGGGTTCCATGCGTTCCCTTGGCCTCCATCTGTCTAACACGAGGCCATCACTAGTACCAAGGAAGAACCTACTTTCCTTTCTCAACAAAAAATGAATTACTTAATTCACATTAAATTTCTTCATAAGTTAGAAATCAATGTTGCTAGTAAGGTATTTATGGTTTGTTGTGAATGGAATGGTTCGTTTTTGTTAGAGAGAAGTTAATTTTAGTATTATCAAGTTATTTCTAGCTTAGTCAAGGACATAATGTGCTCATTTGAATTATGCGAGTACTTTTAAAGTTGTAAAATATTTACGTGAGATCAGTTTTTTTATATTTTCTTAGTAAAAAAAAAATATTTTCAAAGTATTGAAATATATATTTAATTTTTATGGAATTGTTTTTCGAAAAATTCAAACCTTGGTACGAAACTTGTCGTTGAGTAGTCGAATGAATTTTATTTTACTTATATATTAAAAAAAATTATGCGAACTCATTTGAATGTATAAATATTTCCTTCCCTTCAAAAAAATCCTTTGTTGAAAAGCCATTAAAGTTTTTTGAAATATTATGCGATTTAATGCTGAAAAATTACATTGAGAAAAGGAAGGGAATGGCTTGTTAATTTGGTTTAGTCATTTTGTGGATTGAGTGTGTGTCCGCGATCGTATGATATTTCTTTAGCAGGAATTTTTGTAGATGTCATTTAATGAAGTAACTCGCTCCAATTAATTTTGAGAATATCGCACATTTACCAAAAAACTATATAAACCATGACTCAAAATATGCTTTTCACCAAAACATTTTTTTATTGATTAGGAGATCAAAACAAGCAATACTTCATCAACTACATTATGATATTAAAATACAGTTTTGAGTGTTTTATATACATACTTACATAACAGAGAAAAATATAATAATAAGTGTTTGGAAATTAAAAAATCCGTATCTTTATGAATTTGTAAAAAAATTTTAGGAAATTTTTTAAAAAATTTAATTTAAAGTTATTTTAATTTGCATACTGACAAATTTCAGATATATATAGTTATAGTTTACATAGAAAATCTTTTATTTGACTTCCTTGGAATTGGAATTCGGAAAGTTTGCGCGAACAAGCTGTGTGTGTGTATACAAATTGAAATTATTGTCAACTTTATTAATTATACGCAGAAATAATTTTAGAAATGACAATTTGAGAAACAAAAATTTGTACATATTGGTATTTTTATTTTTATCAAGTTTTAAAAGGAAGATTTAAATTTGAATCTTTGTAAAATAAATGTTTACCAGATGCGTGTAAAAGTTCTACCCTTTATCGGAGAGTTGAACTGACATCCCACGTAATGTTGAGACAAGCGTAATTATTGACCAATATGAAAAGGTAGATATTCAGTATGTAAATGCATGGTTCTGATAGCACAGCATTTATAAAATCATCTGAGAGATGTAACAAGTTTTATAAAGACAGTACTAAATTCTTAGTATGTGGTAGTGTACGTCACGTTTACAAGAAGAATATAATTCACGGAAGCACATTCTGTTGAGGACTTCGGAAAATCAGGGAAGGATAGGAACAGTCAGTCAGAAAAGACGTGAACAACGAAAACTTGTTGAAGAAGAGGCTCCTGATTAAGCCATATAGAATAAACTAAAAATCCAATCATATCAGATTTATCCAAGGCCTTCAAAGCTTGCAGGAATACAGTCCGAAAACGACTGGATTTTATCTGAAAGTCGATCATTTGTTACACATCATTTTATTGTATATCAACGTGGCTAACGAATTCCAGTTCTTTTCTCATCCTCTAGAAAAAGAAATGATTATTGAAACAAATTGTTGAAGGAGAAGAGAAAATAAGTATGTTCCGCAAAGCAAAACCTGGATGAATTACGCATTGGTCTTTTGGAACACCTACACCAACACTGTTATAAGAACTTCACCCTCAAATGGATTTAAAGAGCGTGATGTACAGGGAATAATACCCTGAGAGGCCCTTCCTTAAAATCAAACCATTGATGCTACTTTTTACTGCCTTGAATTAGATAGTGTGGTTTGCTTTCGTTGCGGAGTTCTATCGTTGTCAATTAACACGGTGATAGCTTTCATGATGACGCCACCTCATGCTGTTGTAATATCTCATCTTACTGACCAAATTTTTCGGCCGGAAACTTTTGAATGACGATGTTAAAATTGCCATCAAAACAAGATTTGCTCCATACCTCAGGTCTTTCATGGAATTCCTTTTTTTTAAAGAAAAGTGGAGAGCCATGAATAGTATTGAAAAAATTACGTAGTCTTAGGCTATACATTGTGTGCTCCTTGCAATTTTTCAACTCTACAAGAAAAAGGTAGGGCTTTTGCGCTTACCCTATAGAAGATATTTTAGTCTAATGTTAGCATTAGCAGATATTAACTAAACATATTTAAATTAATTTTAAACAACTCCATGAATGTAGTTTAAATATTCATTTTAATGATAGAAAATGAGGAAGGTACTTTACAAGAAAAAGATTAAAACATTTTTAAATTTCTAGTTGAATTAAAAAAATTGTAAATTCTACTGTCTTTAAAATTAGTTCTATAAGTCAATAATAACAGAAATTCGGTAAATAAATTGTTTATATTCACATAACGAACTTTTCCAACAAATATCTTGAAAAATGCCTTTGAGATAATATATTATGAATTTTTTTTAATGCTGATTAATAAATAGCTGGTATGTAATTAAATTAAAGTTATATTATAATAGTATATTAAATACAGTATTAATTGTGAAACATTTATCATTTTTTCAACACTAGTTTGAAAACGTATGATAAATTAGAATCTTCGCCCGAAATGATTTCATTTAAATTTTAATAAATTAGAAAAAAAATATTAATTCCATATTTCGGGTTTATTTACCTTTGTTTGCCTACCGATACCAAATTGCTTGGTTTTTGATAATTCGTCTTATTGACCAATCAGCCTTTGTGTGACACACAGTTGTAGAAATCGCTTACAGGGAGCATATTCTTTATATCAGATAAAAATTACTTCACTATTCGTAATTTAACTCAGCAGAGAATATTAAGTATTATTTAATATCACACCTTAAAAATAATCCAATTTTTTTAGGAATTTTCTGTATGAGTGAAAGAATCTAGTCAAAGATAACGTCAATAATTACTGTTCTTTATATAAAGACAACACAAGTGCATTACAAGTTGATTTGACCTAAAATGTTTCACAACAGTAAATATTTCTAAAAATAACTTACTTGGCGATGAAGTGAAACAAACTCTGATTAAAACAAGGAAAGCTACTCTGCTGTTGGATTTTACACATTAATTAAATCGACAAGAGAAATTTTCTTGCATAAGAGAAAAATATTTACGAGTTTAATCAAAAAATGCTGACACCAGTGCTTCTCAAACTTTCAATATTTGCGACACTATTTCAATCATAATTTTCATCGCCCCCCCTCCATGCAATAACAATGCATTAGATTCAATAACAATGCACTTTTACTCTAAAAGTACAATACGGCTTCAATTATAAACCGCACAAATGTTCAAGATAAGAGTTAAAAATTGTATATGATTTTATGCATGACAATACCATGGGGTCATTGGTAGTTATTAAACTTTTTTTAGCTCAGTATTGCTAAATAAATAATCAAATATATTGTGTACAACCGCTATATTATATCACTAAATGTGTGTTTTATTTTATTTTATGTATTTTAATTTGCTTCTTTTCAGTAAATTAATAATATTTTTAAATCTTTTATTTTCGACATGCTCGCGTCCTCCACTTAGGGTAGTCACGCCCCCGCTATGGGGTTACGCCCCACAATTTGAAAAACGCTGGCTTACACTTTTCGTTCTACAACTTAAGTAAACAAAGATCAAAGTACTAGAGATACATTTCTTTCGATATAGTTTCCAACTTGAGCAATGCGCTTGGTCAAGCGAGACGCAAGCTTCCAAATTCTTTCCTGTTAGGAGGTTTATGGTGAAGCCACTTTTGCACCGCATCCCGAAAGTACATATACATATCTGAAGAAAATCAAAGATCTCTCAAAGCTTCCCTGAGCTGTTCAAAAAGACGAAAGTCTCAGAAAGCGAGATCTGGGAGGTAGGGATTGTTTTCAAGGGTCTCTATTAACTGTTGATTGTTTCTAGGGTCTTATAGGCCGTGTGCTGCAGGGCATTGTCTTGAAACAACGAAACTTTCTTTGAGAGTACACCATGACGTTTGTTTCGAATTGCTGACTTCAAATCAATGGAACTCACACTGTTTATGGTTGTCCCCCTGTCAGAGTAGTCGTCCAGTATACGGTCCTTTTCGTCCTAAAACATTATTAGCATCACCTTTGTAATCAATGGCGATTTTTTCCTTTCTAAGGGGTCTTGGGTGTTTCCACTCCACACTCCGGCGTTTCGGTTGATTGATGTATTGCTCGCATTCATGAGAGAGAGCTGCTCTCTCTCTCTCACACATTTCATCAGCGGTCACTATTTTGCTTAAAAATGCGTCGCTTTCAGCTTTGAAGCTATTCAATAAATGTAGGCTCCTGATTTACCGATTTTTTCAATCCCGCAAATACATCAAAATTTAAAAAATTTAAAAAACAAGTTATTTAAATTGATATCAATAATAGTTTTATAAGATAAGGATACATATAGAATCCAAAATTTATACTTAGTTATTCATTCAGCTAAGAATACAAACGATATAAAATAATGTTAATTATTCCTTTTAAAAATGTGATTTGACAAAATACAAGCACAACCTACATCTGTCACTTAGCCTAATTCTTAGCTTTGTTATGAATAACAAAGCAAATTCAAAAAATGCTCTATCTGCTTCAGCTGATGTGTGAGGAATTGTTTTCAAAGTTTCACCTAGTTTTATATGTTTGCAGATCAATTTTCAATTATTTATTAATCAATCCTGAATCAATTATTTTTCTAATGTTGCTGCTACGCGTTAAATATTAACATATAAGTACTTGAACATTTGTTCGCTGCTGGAGAAACCATCACCTACGTTAAAAATATATTATTTCTTGCATTTATAAGATATTTTAAGTGCAACTAATTTCTTGTTTATGAAATTGTTATATCTGTGTTACATAAAAATAACTAAATAATAATATAAGGATCTTATACAAAAATTTTGTTGAGAAATATAATAAATAAGAAAAGTTTTGTGAGATTTTTTTAAAAAAATGTTTTCCTACGCTGCCATCCCAGTTTTTGTTTAATAAACGGGTAGAGCGAAAACTGTTGTCACACGTTTTACTAACTCTCGTTTATCTATATATATATATATAAAATTAATGTGTGTTTGTTCAAAGCCGCTAGTCTCCGAAAATACTTGATCATTTCCTCTGAAATTTCGACATAAGGTTGCATTTGAATCAGGACGTGTACTTATGCACTTATTATTTCGTAATTCTCTCTAAATTTTTTAAAATTTAATTTTTAAATGATTTTTCGGTGTTACGACGTAATATGATGTCACGATTCTCTCTGAATGAGAAAATTTATACATTACACGCAGTTTTTTCGTGATTAATACATATTTTTATTATAGTTATGTTCGTTGATTGTTATATTTATACATTTTTCTTTCTTTGATATGTAATTAGGATTATTTTTCTAATAAATCAGTTTTTCTAAAATTATTCTTTTAACAATTTAGATTTTGTTTTGTTGGTTTGGCAACAATCGGATAGCATTTCGCGCGATGTTTACGATTTTGCTTATATTTTACATCGTGTTCCTTTATATAATTTTAAGCTAAATTTATTTCTCTTTATTAAGCGAAGATAAAGATTCGATTTGACCTACTTATACTATACTCTCTACTTATTTTTCTGCCAAATAGTTACCGTTTTGATGATAACTCAAGACTGGCCACGTGATCTCTACAAACGCGAGTAGCGTACCGATTGAAATTTTCCGCCTATTTTATCCAGAGGAAGGCCCCAAAGGAATTTGGATACAAGGCCCACTCAGAGCTGTTTTGCAATTTCATAAGTTTTTGTTTTAATCATTTTAAGTGCAGTTAATCAATTTCAGTACATAAAATTGCTTTGCAAAAAATTGAACTTAGGTCATCATACTCACCACGCAAAAGCAGTGAGAGGGGTAATTCCACATCAAATTGGAATAAACCTCATCGAACAATCAAAACAGATGGCTCAAATACGTGTTGAGAAACCAAGTGGTCGTAGGATTGTAATTATTTTTTCAAATTATGTTTTTTCATTCATAAAGTTAGTTCAGTTCTTTTTATCTCAATCAACTTTAGTATTGTATTTTGTTTTTCAATTTATTTTTAAGCTCGGGATATTTATTTTTTGGATAAATTTTATTTTTAAAATACTAATTTTAATTCTGTACGCTATAGATCTGTTTGGCGTGATTTCAAAATCTCTCCACAAAGGACCGATGGAAATCTTCCATCTATTTTATCTTTCTTCAGTGATCCTAAACTGAATTAATATATAATTTTTATTTTTTCGTACGTATGTTGTTTTTAGTGGACCATTTACTTCAAATCAAAAAGACATCACCAAATGCTGCAACATGCATTCACTAAGGGAAAATCATTCTATGCCTGTTTGTACACAATAATATTTTTTTGCTCTTGGTTAGGAATTTTTCCTCTGAGTAGTTGTTGAAATTTCTAAAAGTTGGGGCAATAACATTAGACTCGCAAAGCATCTATTTTGTTTGATTTCAACATTTTATTTCATATTACTCTGTAATTCAAATGGGGTAATTAAGATTTTTATGTATATTTTGTGTTTGGTGTGATATTTATATATAATTGAAACCGTATTGGTAACATTATATAGGAGGAAGCACATGGTTGTCAATTCAACGTGTACGCCACATACAAAATCGGGGCTGACATAGTTGTAATAGTACCTTTGGAACAGTTTTGATCTTATGAAAATGTTGAACTTTAATTTTTTTATAGCTTTTTAACATTTAAGTTTGTTATAGCTAGCTGAACTCAACCACACATTCCTGTGGCTCAGTCGAATTAAAAAGAAAGAAAAGAAAAAACACATTTCTAATATCTTTACCCGCTTCCACTTAAGGTATGATTTTTTTTTATAAAAAAATATGTGTAAATATACATAAACAAAACTTTTCTAAGCAGATTTCATTTGTAATTTAACAGGATACTCCAAGTTATTATGGTTTTTTTGTCCGTGTTATGAATCTAAAATTATTGACATTGTCTCCATAGGTGAGATGCCAAGTTTAAAAATAAACTTAAAACGGCTCTTTTTGAGGTTAAAGGGTTAGTTTTACAGTGCTTATATGGGTAGATATTTTGTGTTGCTTCGTTCTTTGTGCAGATACAAAATTGCCTCTTGTACCTACTCTAGAACGGCAGTTGCCAACCTTCAGCACTTCATGAACCATATTACGTATAACTTCATAATTGTTTGTGAACAACTAATAGGATTGACCACTACAGCTATATTTACGTCTTTATTTATGTTTCCATACCCTAGAAAATAAACTTCATGAAAAGCATTAACAAACCGATGATCAACAGACTGAAGTGTTTTGCCACGAATTTACTATGATTACCATAGGTGACATTCAAATTTCGATAGTAAATCTGAAATTTGTTAAAAGTGGAAACTAAAAGTTTTTTGTAAAGTAAAATCCATGTTCCATAATATGTTGTTTTTTTGTTCATCTTTTTTAAACTAAACTTCATAAAAGGTTCAATAATGTCACAATTTTATGCGGACCACCCAAAATTTCTCAAAAATCACCAATTGATGACTGCTGCTCTGAAACACGCAACTGCACATATGTATTAGCATCACCTTAACAAAATTGGTACCATGAGTATCGCACTTTAATATCTAAACAAAGATTCTAACTTTTGTTTTTAAGAAAAAAAAAATCACATTTGATGGAAAATGATGATTCGCATGGCGGCTATTTGGCTAGGGTGATGCTGATATTTAAGCACACAGAAAACAAATACCGTAAAATCCAGCCTATAACGTGCACTTTTACCACAAAAATAAGATTGAAATTCATGGGTGCGTGTTATACGCTGTGTATAAAAATAATAGCTTTAAAAATAAAATTAAAAAAAAAAGAGATGAGCATTAAAGAAATTAGACTACAGAATTAATTGAAATACTGCTATTTAAAATAAACGGCATTCCTTATGAATTTAAAGGGTTGTACTACTAGAAGTATTCTATTTTTTTCAAAAACTTGGAATAATACCTCAAATAAAGGACTTCAAAATATAGAGCATTGCGCATGTACATTCCAGGTTTCTACGTAAAAATGGGGTGCACATTATATGGCAAATATACCTAAAAATTAAAAATTGTAGCTTGGAAGTATAGGTGCGTGTTATATGCCAGATTTTACGGTAATTGTCCATGTGAAAAGTATAGTCTGTGTCTAGATATATAAGCCACTCTATTTTAAAGATAGACCCTTAAATGTGTTGATAACAATTGCTAATGCTAATCGAATTGTGAATTGAAGATATCTTCAGCCTCTCATTGCGTTGGAATTGAGCTGTGTCAATTGATGTATGTTTAAAGTTAAATATTTAATTAGCATTTTTTATTTTTTCCCTTTCTTTTTGTTCTTGATTTTTCCTTTTTTTAATGTTTAGAAATTTAATATGTTTTTGTTTTAACTTTTTTTTATCATGTACTGACAAGTGTCTTCACTACATAAAGCAGTGTTTCTCAAACTGTGGGGCGCGTCCCCCCCCCCGGGGGGGCGCGAGCATATCGAAAATAAAAAATTTATAAAAAATAATTAATTTACTGGAATGAATAAAAACAAAATACTTTCAGACAAAATAAAAAATGCACTTTTACTCTGATATAATTTATAGGCGATATTAAGTCATCTCTCTCAAAAGTAAAAACTTCTTCAATACCTAATTAGCTATCTTTGATCCTATAACCAAATAAAAAAACTTTTATTTGATTTGCTGTAATCCCATGATGAGAGATTTTGTATTACGCGTTTTCTTATTAAATCTAACATATACTCTTTCAGAGAAAAAACAAATACCAGACCCAGAATCGAAAAAATTTAGGAACATAAAAAACACATCACTGTGATTATTTTTGAAATACTGCACATTATAGCTGTAATCTGTTTATGCTGATAATCTGTTTGACCTTCTTAGTTATTGGTACAGTTATTTATGACCCCTCTCTTATGTGTTTGTTTCTCATTTAGGGAAGTTGCAAGTAATGTATTTCTCTGTTGCGCTTTTTTCCGTGCAAAAGAGTTTTATGATATTTGGAAAACCACGGAGAGCGATTTGAAGGATTACTTGGCCAAGACTTATTTTTATGAGTATTCTCAAACATATAAAACATAACGTGAAAAACTTTTTACACAATTTTTTTTTGCAGTAACATACATATTATCATAATGAATACACACAGCGCAGGACACACAGATAATGAAATCGTTAATTCTGGCAAAACTGTTTATTTGTTACCAAGGAAAAATTGAAAAGTCCTTGAAAGTAAGTAAGTTTACTTTCTCTTAATTAAATTATTCACTGGAATCACGATTTGTATCTTGTACAATAAAATAGCTATAAAAAAAAGGAATGGGGTGGCTCAATAACCCCACTCGACCGTATCGAGTGCGCGCCTGCTCCTGGGTTAAAACATGTTGAAGTATTTTCGCTTTAAATATTAAAAGTAATACAATTATTCTTCATCGGAATTTTATATTATTGTTCATTATTTAACATCAATTATAAATGCTAATTCTGTGAGAATTATAATTACAATTCGCTTAAAACTAATTATAATTTGAGCAATCATTTAAAAACAATCATTTTACATTTTCGTAAACATTGTCGCGCACTTGGCTTTACTCTCCTTACAATTCAGCTATTATATCAATAATGTTTTATTTTCTTATAAATGAACTCGTGCAAAGAGCGGGCACTTCAGCCGGTATACTTTTAATTATCAGTGCTGCACATAGTATTTTATAGCTAATTAATTAATACTAAATTATGAACAAGTTTAATAAGTATTAATGACTTCCATGGGCTTGTCTTGCAAAGCAAAGTTTTTATAAGGAATGCTTATGATTAGAAATTGACCCTTTGAGTTCTTTTTCTATATTTAGCTGGTATGTATATTTTGCCTTCTAAGCAGCCACCGCATTTTGCAATGTATTCAATTTAAAAATTTGAGAAAGGAAAAATAACATAACAATTATCCTATTACTTAATTTTTTTTTTTTTTGCTTAATAAAAACGTATACAAAATTTAATACTTACGTTTTTAATTTGTATGGTTTATAATTATAAGTTCGTGTCTTGTAGCTTTAGCGTCAAAGTGCATTATTATTGCATTCAGTACATTATTAATGTATAAGGGGGGCGCGATAAAAATTGTGATTGAAAAGGGAGGCGCCAGTATTGAAAGTTTGAGAAGCACTGACATAAAGATAATGCCTTGCAGGAAATCAAACTTAAGTCATCATACTCGCAAGGCAAAAGTAGTGCAACGAGTGTAATTGCACTTCAAGTTGAGGAAGAACGGGCATCAGCAAAGGAGAAAAACAAAGAATAACATAAACACATGCTGATAGTGCTGCAGAGCAACATGCAGCCTGACTTGAGGATGCACATTTGTGAGCACAGTATTCGTGTTTTTCAACATCAGATCTGCTTTGCTCTCAGCAAAAGGAATACAGTAGGTTGTGAATGGCTGAATGATGTCTAACCAGAAACAGCACATCAGTCTCAAACATGACTTTGTGTTGAGCAATTACACAATAACAGTCCCCTTGCATTCGGTTGCAACCCAGTGGTTGATCCAGTATGTTCTCATCAGCACAATGAATCAAGTGTATCCTTATTGCAATGCTCTGAAATTGAAGGGAGAAACAAAAGGAATGTTTTGGACCGCTGAAAAAATTAAACTGCTTCTGCTTGGAGAGCCACCTGAGCCATTAAAAACCTTGCCTGCCAGATATACTGCGGAATCAAAACATTTCCTATAGAACATCAGGAAATACAATTCATGCTTCCAAATGACAGTCTAAAAATGTGCATTTGTGAACATGCCTCTGATTTAACAGAAATATCTATAACTCTGTAAAGCTAACTCATTGCCCTCAAGGAATCCGGAGTGGAGCCATTTAAAATTTATCTTCAAACTTGAAGTCTCCACTATGAAGACAATGTAAATAAATTTAGGTTCATAGCATAAGGACAAAAATAAGCTGTAATAACTACAAATATTTGGTTTAAAAATTACAAATGATATAAGCTAAGGAAAGTTTTGTGTAAAAATATTCATACATTTATATATATATATATATATAAAATCATTCCTCCAATACAAATGTTTAAATATACTGAAATCATGTGTTTTCTCTTTAACCAGACTGAGCCACAGCAATGCGTGGCAGGGTACAGCTAGTTTGTAATAAAGAAGTTCCTCATCACTGCAAATCCTTCTCTATTTCGTCTGAACTTAAGATTGTATACTGTTATTTTGAAAAAAAACTTGATAATTAGATAAACATGTATGCACTATGTTTAGTTCTATATTCAGTAGTTTTAATTTGGCCTTTTGACTTTTTTTATTGTTGAATTGTAGGAACTTGTTTTTAAACAATCTTATTTAGTGGTATTCATATTCATCTTGGAAATACATTTTGATAGAACTCTATTAATTCATTTGATCATGAAAAGTTTGAAAAATTGATTATACATACATATTTTTTTTAAATAAATTTCATTAAGGGAACAAAGTTTTAATCTATTTTACAAAGTTTTGTGAAATAATTTTAGAGATATTTACATATATATGTTACGGTGGAACACCGAAATTTGGAGAATGTCGACTTTCACCAGTGAATGCCAGCATTCACATTGTCGTTTGGTGTATGTCTGAAATATTTGATAAATATCGTTATTTCTGACTTACATCGGTAAATGTCTACATTCACCAGGCACTAATGGTGAATGTTGAACATGACGGACATTTATATTTTCTTCTCCTGTAATTCAGTCGCGGTGAATGTTTCGCCTATCTTTCTGAGAGAAATGACCAAGAACTTAAAACACACAGTACATTCAAAATGAGAAAGGAAAATTATAGCTTACTTAATTATACAGTACGTTCTAAATGAGAAACTTAAGACACACAGTACATTCAAAATGAGAAAGGAAAATTATAGAAGTGAAAAACTTAGTTATACAATACGTTCTAAATGAGAAAATAAAATAATAGTAATAAGAAACTTACTAAATCATGATATTCAAATCATATTTATTGCAGCAACTTAAACTATTATGACACTTTGAATTGCAGAAAAGAAATCCTTGCTTTTACAACTGCATTTATTTGTGGAACACTTTGTTTAGCAATGGCAGAGTGTGTATGTAGCCTTGCCCACCTCTTATCGAATTAACTGCAGCTGCTTCTCTCAGTGACACACATTCCTTGAAAATAAATCTCATCTATGGAAAGTAACTTTTCTTTACAAATTACGAACTGATTACGTGTGTAAAGCTGCTTGAAGGTATCATTTTCATTTGCAAGTTTATAGAAGTCGGAGTCTTTTCGACCTCCACCAGAGCATATCTGTGATTGTCAACATACGTCGGTGAAAGTCCAAATATACAAGATTGTAATACAATATTCGATCTTTAACATAGAAGTATTTGGTGTGTGTCCACATTCAGCAGTGAAAGTCGACATTCTCCAATTTTGGACATCCACAGTAACATATACACTACTAGCCCTTAAAATTACTACACCTAGAAGAAATGAAGGTAACAAAATGATATTTATTGGACAAGTATATTATATTAGAAATAAAAAGTATATAAATTTTCAAAAGAAGTTTGGGTGCATAGATCCTGAGAAATCAGTACCAAAAACAACCACCCCTGGCGGTAATAACAACACTCATACGCCTGGGAATTGAGTCAAACAGAAATTGGATGACCTGTGCAGGTACAGATGACCATGCAGCTTCAACATGATACCACAGCACATCAACTGTAGCGACTGGCGTATGGTGGAGCCAGTCACTCAGCAACAATAGACCAGACATTTTCTATTTGCGAGAGATCTTGTGAACGTGCAGGCCGGGGCAACAGCCGAACATTTTTTGTAACAAGGAAGGTTCGTACAATACCGGCAACATGCGATAGTGTATTACCCTGCTTAAACGTAGGGTCTCACAGGGCTCAAATAATGGTTGAGACACAGGACGTAACATACATAGAAATGTAACCTGCGAACAAGAGGTAACCGTGACGTGAATCCAATAGCACCCCATACCATCATGCCAGGTGATGTGCCAGTATGAAGATGACGAAAGCACGCTGCCAATGTGAGTTCACCACGATGCGACCATCATGATGCTGTAAACAGCACCTGGATTAATCTGTAAAAGTGATGTCTTGCCATTCGTGTACCCAGGTTCGTCGTTGATTACACCATTGAAGACGCTCCTGTCTGTGATGCAATGTCAAGGGTAGTCGCAGCTATGGTCTCCTAGCTGAGTTGAGTTTGAGTTTGAGTTTGAGTTAATATTAACGTCGCACTGTTGAGCTACACGAGGGCTTTTGGCGACGGACCACGTAATTTTGAACCATGGTCAAGTGACGTGGACGACACCTGAGCTGGCACCCCCTCTCCTAACTACCACACCACACCAACGGGAGGACGTTTCAGCTCTCGACAGATTTAACGTGCATCGCTGCCCTACACGGCGGGTCTTCAGTGGTATTGGGCTCGAACTCATGACATGCCTGCCATGGTCCGATACCTTAACCACTGGGCTACCGCAGCCCCTCCTAGCTGAGAGTCAATGCTGCAGTAAATGTCGTTGAACTATTCGTGCAGACACTTGTCGTCTTACAAACGTCCCCAATTATTGACTCAGGGCTCGTGACGTGGCTGCAAGATCCCTTAAGGTCATGTGGGTAACATGCCTGTCTTCTCAGCTGCTAGTGATAGGGGGCATGGCGTTCCGTTTTACCGTCCTGAACCCATCGATTTCATATTCTGCTAACACTCATTGGATCTCAACCGACGCGAGCAACAATACTACGATACGATAAACTTCAATTCCGGTACGCTAAAGTCGACCTTTATCAAAGTCAGAAACGTGCTAGTACGCATTTTTGCTTCTTGCACGAGGCATCACAATAACTTTTAACCAGGTTAATAGCATTCAAATGCGACTCGTGTATGAGAAACCGGCTGAACAGTTTCATCATTTAAACACATTGCAGGTGTCGCTACCGGTGCCTTCTTTGTGTGAATGCGCTGACAAGCTAATGATTTGCTCATCAAAGCCCATTCTTCCTGTGGTTAAAATTTCATCTCTGTAGCCTGTCATCTTCTTGGTGTTGCAATTTTAATGGCCAATAGTGTATATATAAAGGAAAAAATTGTTAAAATTAGAAATTAATTTCATTTTTAATGAGTAATCGTCTGTCTTTGTGTATGATAAATATTAGCAATATACAGTATTTAATGTTAAAAGAAAGACAAACAAAAGTATTTGGATTAAACAATTTTAAAGTACAAAAGAAATACATTAATTTTCACCTATATTTTTTGTTACTACTACTTTTATAGTAATTGGCTTCTTTTGTACAGAGTTTTTAAGAAATAAATGATCATAATATGATCTTCGAAATGTATTAGTGCCTTACGTCACTATTTTACTTTAGTGACGGTAAACATCATCATTGAAAATGTAGACATTATGCGATATTTTCAAATCTAAATTACAGGCAAATAAGTGTGCTTTACGTGAAGCTGCCATCCTTTATATATTGATTCTATGATCGCTTTTCTTTTAATTTTCGATAATAAATAAAATAATTTAAAAAATTAAATGTTATGGTCTACTTTAAAATGATATCGGTCTATGTGTTATTAATTTTTGTTACTTTTCTTTAAGATTTTTTTTTTAAATTCTAGGCTGGAAAGTGTTTGAATCTACAACCTTGGAATGCATGATGATTTGGACAAGTTTGCTGGCTTTGTACTTCAGCTGACCATTATCAGCAGACCTCATGAGTTTGGCTGTTCCTTTCTCAAAGTGACTCACATCTCGACCCGGTTTGTGAGAGTCGAACTCTTGACATTGTAAATCGTTTTTTTGGATGAATTTCAATCGGATTGCGCAGGACAAATCGTGTAAAACTTTAAATGTTTCAATTGAACTCAAAATCGATGTTTTCTTCTTTCTTATAAAACTGCTTCCCATCAACATCATTTATGGATGGATTTCTGAAGATAAAAAATGTTACTGTATTCTTTGTAACTTGATTACGACTGTATTATGCACCCATTACATAAAACGTATTTTCAACTTTGGATTTTTGCTTGTTATTCATGGTTTTTAAAATGTTACAAATTAGTTCATATGCTTCAGTATAAAATGCATTTGGCTTATAAAATAAAATTCATGTTTTCCATAAAGAGAGTGCTAATATTTAACAGAATGTCAAGTCTTTAATATTTTTTCAAGTACATAAATTCGCGCCACAGCATAAATACTCAGTTATGATGAGTGATACTGGTATTTTTCGAAAATACTGCTTTAGTATTCTTTATTTTGGTATTCCATTTAAATGTAATAAACACTCATCTCACAAAAAATCGAATTATTCGAAAAAAGAGGGACTAAATAATATGCCATAATTAATTGTTTATTAGCGTCACCCACTAAAAGAACACAGGTACTTTGTAAATTTCGAACTATGATCAAGACATATATCATTGTTATGGAGAAATATTATTTCTAGATCATTTTGAATAATGGATGCTTAGTGAAAGAAATTAAGAATACTGCATATTTTATCCCAAAATATTAAATAATAGGATATAATATAGCATTTCTTAACTACAACTTTAACATTCAAAAAATTAAGAAAATTAATCTGAAATATTTTTCTTGCGATAATAACCGATCAAATATAAAGAGTTCAAAACTACACTTCTTACAGGTTTGTTGATCAAGTAGGGTGTTGATAATATCTTAAAAACATTTAAAGGGAGTTGTCTCTGATGCAGACAAAATACAATCTTCTAACACATTTAAGCTTTTTTGTATTATTAATTTTGAGATTTTCAAAATGAAAATATTCTGCTAACTCATGAACAGTTGTAAGAATCTAAATTTTCTATAGTTTATATATCACCTTACATATGTGCTATTATACAACAGAAAGCCGCGGAAAAACTTTCCATGTGCTAGGAAATTTTGCTAAATGTTTCAATGAATATCGCAAAAATAATTCTTGAAAAATAAATATCTTTAGAAATATCATTTATTTGACATTCCTGGCATGTTACTTTTTTCTAATATCCTTAATTATGAAATTAAAAATCATATAAAGTGTAAAGGAGTAAATGAGAAAATTTTCAAAAAGTTCAAAGTATACATTTTAAGCATTAATATATTCCTACAAATTAAATGATGAGAGTATATATATATATATATATATATATATATATATATATATATATATAT
>BMAV01012928.1:121410-154244 GCA_019973955.1 Trichonephila inaurata madagascariensis
ATATATATATATATATATATATATATATATATATATATATATATATAGGCTAATTCTCTACAAACAAGAGATAACATCCAAACAATAACATTAGAAAAACACATAGACAGTAGGAAAATCACACAATGAGGGAAATATGAGTAACCGAGATTAAAAATTATAAAATGGATGCTGCAGTGTTATAAACATTACTGACTTAGGACAGCTATTATATAAAACAATTTATACAAACAACAAAAGTGGGGTTGAACATGTTTTTTGGCCAGCCAACCTTCCCCCTTTTATGTAAATAACACTGAGTAAAAACCAATAGAAACAATAGAAAATAATAGGAATATCTAAATCCATTATAAGATAGAGGTAACTTACCTAAACATTGCACTTACAAATGCAAAGCCCGCGCTAAATCTGAGTGCAATAAATAAGTTATTGCCAGATTCTAGACCCTAATGCAAATTTAAATCAAGTGAAGGGCTGAAATGTAGCACTTAACAAAAGTATAAAAAGAATGGAAATAAAAATTAATAAGAGTTGCAAATTATAGCATAACTTTAATAACACTAGAGTAAATATGAATAAAATAATAATAAGTAATTTTATCTAATATTAGATTATGGAGATAACTATAACTATGAAATATTTAAGTTTATAGTAATAAACTACTATCAATCTCATAATTTTAATCCTAACTATTTTGAATAGCTTTATTCATATAACTATTAATAGAATTAATTGGGTATTTCTGATTTAAGCAATATTTAGTAAAATGTTTATAGTTATTTATAATGTCTGATTTTTTTGAAGACAGAAATTTATTACGTTGTATATAATTAATAACAATATTTCTGAATATAGAAACATGTACATTACTCTCCCAATGAGGAACTTTTATAATATTGAAATTAAATTCTTCTCTTTTTTCATAAATATTAGAAACTATTACATTATCATATAATTTGACATGTATGTCAAGAAAATTTGCTTCATTGTTGTTATTATTTGTCTGTATTAAATTAAGATATTGTGGATAAAAAATTAATGTTAGGTATAGAATTGGCTTAATATATATATATATATATATATATATATATATATTGTGTCACGAAGATTGAAATAAACATACGGTTAGGCTTAACGCGTATTTATTAGAACAGAACAGAGAACTGTCCTCAACTGGAGGGGGTCTCAGCTTTTATATACTTAAAAGAATACTCGAGAAATATCTGGCTCGAATAGTAAAGAAAGCTCTAGAATCAACCGGATTCTAGAGAAAGAATAAATAATATTTTTAAATTAAAACTCCCCAGTTTTTCAATAAATCGCACTGGCTGGGAGTTGAACTAGCGATTGACGGATCGTCAGACCAGAGCTCTAACGACCGAGCTAGGGAGAATGACAGCAACGCTTTCTTTATAGATCATTATATATATTATATATATATATATACATATATATAGGCCAATTCTCTACTAACAAGAGATAACATCCAAACAATAACATTCGACAAACACATAGACAGCAGGAAAATCACACAATGAAGGACAAAAGAGTAATCGAGATAATAAATATAAAATGGATGCTGCAGTGTTATGAACATTACTGACTTAGGACAGTTATTATATAAAAAATAATTTATATGAAAGTGGGGTTGAACATGTTTTTTGGCCAGCCAACCTTCCCCCTTTTTTTGTAAATAACACTGAGCAAAAACCAATAGGAAATAATGGATAGAAATATCTAAATCCATTACAAGATAGAGGTAACTTACCTAAAAATTGCACTTACAAATGCAAAGCCCGCTCTAAATCTGAGTGGAAACATGAATTTGTTGCCAGATTCTATACCCTAATACAAATTTAAATCAAAAGAGTGGCTGAAATGTAGCACTTAACAAAAGATTAAAAAGAATGGAAATAAAAATTAATAATAGTTGCATATTATAGCATAACTATAATAACACCAGAGTAAATATGAATAAAATAATAGTAAGTAATTTCTAATCTAATATTAGATATTATGGAGATAACTATAACAAAATATTTGTTTATAGTAATAAGCTATTATCAATCTCATAATTTTAATCCTAACTATTTTGAATAGATTTATTTATATAACTATTAATAAAATTAATTGGGTATTTCTGATTTAAGCAATATTTAGTAAAATGTTTATAGTTATTTATAATGTCTGATTTTTTTGTCACAAGAAATTTATTACGTTGTATATAATTAATAACAATATTTCTGAATATAGAAACACGTACCTTACTCTCCCAATGAGGAACGTTTATAATATTGAAATTAAAATCTTCTCTTTTATCATAAATATTAGAAACTATTACATTTTCATATAATTTGACATGTATGTCAAGAAAATTTGCTTCATTGTTACTTCATATATATATATATATATAACAAGACAGTTCAAGACAGAACAAGACAGTTCTTTAAGAGCGGTGAGAATTTACTGTCGAAAATCCAATTCTTGAAATACAGGATTCAACAGCAATATTCCAGAATAAATATCAGAAGGACTTCACACCTTCTACAGCGTTCAGACACAATATCAGTGTCTAAAATACATGCATATAAAAGATTATTCACAAGCACTGCTCGTCCTATTCAGCAGCCTAGCTAATCTCTTCTTCACGGTCCAGGCAATACTACTTATCACTAGTTAAAACCATAATTATTAATTGCTGGGCAAATCTATACTACCAATTGCTAGTCAAAACCAAACTGATTAATCTCTGGTCAAAACCATACTACCTATCGCTGATCAAAACAACAATGACTCAGTTCAGTGAGTATCTCCATAGAGCAATACGATTCATTACACATTCAAATACAAATTATTTACACTATTTCGCACAAAATTTGTAACACTTCTCTCTCCTCTAAGACTGCACGTCTCGGTCAGCGCAATCCCTGAGTAAGTGGCATCTATTTACAGCCATAAACTATTCAAATAATAATCAAATATAAAGAAACAGATACTAAACAGCACTACAAAACAAATAAAAAAATACATAAACAAATACAAGAAAAATTTACAACACTAAAATAAAACTAAGGAATTAAAAAAAGAGAAATAATTTAGATTATTTACAAAATAATTAGTGACCATGTCTGTACTCAAGGATTTTAATCTCCTTGGGGGATAAATCTAATAAGAGGCTAGCATATTCTAATGTATTATCCTCATTTTTGGGTGCGGTGATTTCTGTATCCAAACCACGACGTCATTCAGTCTTTTTAAGACTGTATAAGGACCTTCCCAGTTGGTCTGCAGCTTCGGAGAAAGTCCCTTACGACGTTTCGGATTACATAACCGCAATTTGTCGCCTTCGTGAAATTCGTGTCCGGTTGCTCTTGCGTCGTATCGGGTCTTCATCTTCTCTGAAGCTAGGCCAATTCTATCCCTAGCTAGATGATGCCTTCTCTCCATTCGTGCCTTGAATTTCTCGACATAATTCTCAGGCGCCAAGGGAGCATCTGGTGGCCGGCTGAACAGAAGATCTGCAGGCAGACGAAGATCACGTCCTAAGAGCATCTGGGTTGGGGAATAGCCGGTAGTTTCGTGAACGGCACTTATGTAGGCAAGCAGGACAAGAGGCAGTTTATTGTCCAAGTCCTGTTGGTTACAGGTTAGAAGGAGTGAGAGACTGTTCAGGTTGGTCTGATTGAGCCTCTCTACCATGCAGTCAGACTGAGGATGTAAAGCTGGTGTCCGGATTTTGTCGATGCCGATTATCTCGCACAGTCTCATGGAAACTGCAGAATCGAAATTTCTCGCTTGATCGGAATTCAGCTGTAGAGGAACTTCGTATATTGAGATCCAGTTTTGAACTAGAAAATAGGAATAAACCTTCCTTGTGAATGATACATGTCATAAGGAAATTTCGATTTAGAATTTACTTTTTCTCTTCCACAAATTTTTGATTTATTCTGAAAAAAATACTATATACATCTTTGGGAGCCATAAAGAATTACACTAGCTTCTGCTAAAAAAAAGAGAAATATGATATCTTATTACTTTAAATGGTAAGTTTCACATTAAAAATTTATTTTCAAAGAAATGAACTTTAAAAATTTGTAAATAATAGTTTATACTTGTTCATTTTAGAAAATCACAGCAATTATAATCTTAATATTAATTTCAACAAATTTAAAAATCTCATAGATTTAGCCCTAAAAGAAAATTACATTCATTTTAATTGTTCATTATATAAACAATCTAAAGGTTTGCCACAAGTTGACCCTTGCTAGCAATAGTTTGGCTAAATTATATTTACACTTTTATGAATATAATTGTATTATTATTAATGATTATTACCTTTTTAGATATATTGATGATCTAATAGTTTTTGGTAAAAATAATAATTTTAACCCCAATATAAATTTTTATCCTTATTACTTAAACCTAGTTAAAATTAATCACAATCCAATTAAAACTAATTGCTTAGACGTACCATTTCATGTTAAAGATTATAAATTACGTGGTAATATTTATTGTAAAAGAGATGCTTTTTATTTTAACATTCTTAAAGTGCCATACTGGAATTCAAATTTATCATTCTCTCTATATAGAAATATTATTTTTAACTGCATTTATCATAATAATATATTAATTAGTGATAAATATAATGTATACTTAAATTTTAATAAATTTATTAAAGAATGTATTAAACATGGATATCCTGCTAACTTTCTTCACAATTATATTTCTTATAGTTCACAGTGAAATGAAAATATGAATTAATAATAGCATTTTTAATTAATTATACAGTTATTCAATAGATGGAGCTACTTCATTGCATTGACTTTAAATCTATACGAGTAAATACTAGTAGGCTATAATTTTATTGTTATATTTTAATAGTATAGTGTATTTTATTTGTAGTATTTAAACTTTTCCTAATATTATTCCTTCCTTTCCCTTTGACTCAGTAGTATAGGGAAATTGCAGGTGAAGGTTGGCTAGCCCTAAGACTGTTAAAACCTTCAATCTTGGTTCCTAAGTCTAGAAGTTTGTTATTGTACTACTGAGGCTAATATTTCCTACTATCTTGACTAGTTATTCTTAGGCTTCATAGCTATTTGTATATATTTATGGATTTTATATGTACGTACATATATATTATGTACGTACATATATATATATATTATAAATGTTTCCTTCATATTGTGCATTGTTTTCTCAAAATTGAAACTTTCGTTAAACTCAGGCTTAATGGCAAAAAATACGTAATAAAGGATTATCTTTATTTCTCTTGAAATTAAATATTTTCATTGTCAGCAACAAATGTTTTAATTAATTGTGAGGATGACTGCTAATTGGCTTTTCAACTATAAAAAACAACAAAATGAGGATAGCTCCTCAACTCGCAAGACAACTTTCCTCTAATTTTGGTGCTTAAGTTTCAAGTTGTATCGTCCATTGAAGGCGTAATGAGGTAGGGCCTTATGTTAGGAGTAAATGGTCTACATCTCTCTAAATTCAGTCCATAGAACATGTCTCTGATTTGGTGGAGACAACCGAATCTTTGGACATGGGAGCAATTGCCCGGTTTTCTCTTCACTGATGAGTCGAGATTCAGTCTGAACATTGATTCCTGGCGTGTTCACTGATAGAGAAAACTGGAAATCAATCAGCGTCCTTCAAAATCATATACAAATATGGAGGTAATGATGTTATGATCTGAAAGTGTGAGTTGTGCTGCAAGGACTCAGAAATCTGTCCATCCTTCAAGGAAACGCCTTTACTGCTCTAAGGTTACCATAACCTTAGATGAAATTCTAGAACACTGCGTGAGGCATTTTTCTCAGAGTATTAGTTGTCATCCAGTTCATATTTAATAACAGCAAGACCTGCAGGAATTGACAGATCGGCAGTTACCACGAGATTGAATATATTCAGTGAATGTAGCTGTGAGCCAGATCTAGAGACCTGAATCCTATATAGCAGATTTGGAAGGCTCTTAAAAGAAAGATTGTTGCTCAGCAGTCATCTCCTAGATTTAAAGCCCCAACACATCATAAGCAATCAACATCAGATTTCATTGGGAAAACTGCATTGCTGTAAGTGGCAATCACGTTCTATATTAAAAGCTGTAAGTTTCTATGTAGCTACATCATTTTTTGACAATAATAATTTCATGAGCAGAAATACTGATCAAGAGCTATTGTTTTTTTCTTAGCATATTTTTAGTAATCATTTAAGTATTTTCATATCAGTCTTCATTTGAATTCGTTAAGAAGTGTTTGCGAAATCCTCGGAAATGGGTTTATGCCTCAACTTTTGCAAACCAATATGTTGTAACAAATTGATTGAAATGTTGATTAGCGTGATACTGAAAATGGACTTTACTTCATTAAAATAGTTATTTCGATGACTACAGATATAATTAACAAAATGTACATGTATAAAACTATAGGGAGTTATAGAGGATGATGCAAGACACATAATTCTGCTGAAGTCTCAATGAGAATTGACTTTTCTTATCGGCATTTCCTTAAATCTTCACAAAAGTTCATCCTCAGTATATATTTTTATATACAATGAAGAAGTTTGAGAATTTTGAGTATTGGGGTGTCATAACGTCAGATGAAAAAAAAAATGGAGGGGGGGGGAGGTAATTATCTATTAATGATTTTTCTGCAATTCCTTGCGAGCTCATTCAGTCCTATGGGAGAAGGAAATTTTATCTGCACACTTCGCTTAATTCGCATTTCCTCTACTTTACTTATATCAACCTCTTGACATAGTTTTAGTCGCGTCATTAATCTAAGCATATACTCGATTACGCGATCATTCTATTCTCATTCACTTCCATCCAATTTTCCAGTACTTTCATTTCGGGGGTTCACAAACTTTTTTCCATACACCAATTCTAATGGTGCATATCATGTACTCTTACGAGATTCCATCAATAATGATTAAGTCCCGACAAAAGTGTTTATCCCATTTGGAGCCTGGCTCTAAATATGAAATTCGTCAAAGTCGTTCTAATGATCATATTAAGCGTTCCATATGCCACCCATCCAATATAGTGGATAGCGACACTAATTGCTATGAAGTAGGACATGGGTTCGAATCTCAGAGAAGGCATGGGTGTTTGTAAATATATAGTGTCCTTGCGGCATGGGGGTGCCCTAAATAGTTGTCGAGCCGCAAGTCCTCTCGTCAGGTTGGTGGACAGGGTGGAGAGATGGGAGGCCCTTGACCTCTTTCCCATGGTTTTCTCCCTCTAAATTAGGGTGAAAAAGAACCAAATCTTACTGTCACTTGTATGGTGCTCAAGGCTACTACGTCCAACGACAGGCGTACATCTAGCCCCTTGCCATGCTGAATTTCATGGGTATGGATCTGAACAGCAGCCGAGATCAGGTGGCATAAGAAAAAACCACAGCAAACGTTCTATGTGGTTACTCTGTGGATGTTACATGAATTTTTGTCTAAAATAGATTTAAATTGTTTCAAAGAACAAGTCATCAGAGCACTAATCAAATTTCACAGCTTACATAGTATTTCATGGGAAAATCTTTTTTAGAATGAAGGGGACCCATTGATGTGTTTCACAGTACATCTGTGACACAGTCTGAACTGTTTCGTGGAACTGTGATGGCATAAAAATTGTCTTGATTGAAGTGAGATGAGACTGGAGAAGGTCTACAAGCATCAATATTCAGTTCAAAAATAACTTCCTTAATAAAACAGGAACTAACTTTAGTAGAGTTTCCTTTTTATCATTAGGATTCCCAGTCCTCTGATTGTGAATGAAATTTCTGATAAATGTCTCCTTATCTTTAAAGGAGTTTTGTTGTTAAAAGTTTTAGTTTAGCTTATCTTTAGAATTAGTGATTCTCAGATGTGCGGATGTCGCTTCATGACTTATAGATTTTGTTTGGTCCCATAACCCTTCCAGTACTTCTAAAAGTCTACCATATTATTTAACCTACCTTCTCGAGTTTTAACGAGTAAACCATTTAAAAGAATTAAGGTTTTATTTGTAAGTAATCCGTGCCTGACTTACTGTTTGCTCGTATAACGCTTCAATATCCCTATTATCTTTTTGAGCTTTTATAAATTCTTCACGGTTAGTTTTCATGAGTGCTAATTCTGGAACATCCTTCTGCAAAGCAGGGATTCAAATGAGATCTTGTACCTTTGAAAAAAAAATTAACATTACTTTCATTTTCTCTCCATCATTGGTTCTCCTATCATAAATTTCCCTTCTAATCGCTTTTGTTTGAGAACTTATCTGGACAGTATTAACAGTTTTTACTGGAAAAAAATCATAGCCAAATCAGAAGTTTTATTTCCTAGAAACATGCCCTGTTGAATTAAATCAGTGTTTCTCAAACTAGGGGTTGCTACCCCAAATGGGTTTGTGTGATTTGCATCTGGTGTCGATTTTAAGATTTTTGATATATATATATATATATATATATATATATTTGCCTAAAATAACTTGTTCAACATTAAAAATAAGAATAATTTAATTGTTTATTAATCGTATAATGTCGGGTTCTCCTGGAGAGCTGGAAAATAGAGGGATGACAAACAATATTTCAATGGATCCCTGGACAGGAACGAACGGGTGGATTGGCTCGCTAAGAAGGGAACTCAAGTTATTCAACAGCCAAATACTCAGAACTCCTGTCATTTTTCAAAACATTACATCCAAAATCTTATGAAACGAAATTGAAAAGCATTTCTTTTTTTCTCGTGTTTTTGGAAGAAATTGCAAGGCTTGGACCGAGATATTGAGTATAAACCCCGAGAAAAGGCTTTCGTGGAATTTAGAGTTAAGGTGGGTCATGACTGCCTTGCTAATTACCTCCACCGTATCGGTATTTTTGAAAGTCAAAATTTCCCACTCTGTAAGAAATACTATTTGTTGGGATGCTTGCTTTTGCGGGGAAACTGAGGGAAAAATATATAAGAGTGACATTGACTTTTTTCTCTTGCCTTATATTTTTGTTTGTTTCTTGTCTTATTGCAAGAGTTCGTCATTTATTGGAGTACTTCATCCGGTGGTGTTGACATTATTTCAAGATTTAATAGTACAATTATATAAAAATAATCAAGCGCATCCTTCCCATTGATACTCATTTAGCGTGTAATTACACATTATATAACGTTTCTTTATTTTGTATTGATTAAAATTTCTATATATTTATATTAACAGTTAAGACCTATTGTGGATGTTTATTATTTCAAAAGAATAATATGCTACCATTAAAGCATATATAGAAATATCCGAGCGTGAAAACTTTGCTCAGTACTTATGCGGTCGCATAAAATTTTTGCACAAAGAAAATGGGGTAACCACCCCGAAAATTCAAGAACCCTTGGTTTAAAATATTTTTACGAGCTACTGTGTAGTTTGAACTACATTAACTAAAATCAAATTCTATAACAAAACAATTTGGTAAACAAGCCAATTATGGGCTTAGTGGGATTTTAGTTTCCTTCAATGTTGTTTAGGGGGATTCTCTTTTTTCTTTTTGTTTAAATCATGTCATGCAAAATTTATATGTCCTGCCCTATGGCAACGGTATCAATGAGTCAGGGGTCTCTTGAAGCCTTCAAAAAGAGAAAAAGTCTGGTTTGTAGGAGCGTCCTCTAATCTACCCTCTTAAGCCTAAATGTCGGCCAATTCTTTTCGTTTCTCTAATATCTATCACTAAATTTCGGCCTTATATTTCTTACATCCTTATAATTATCAAAAAGTTCTGCTAATTTTAAAGCTGATGTAAGGTTTATCTACCTTACTCGGAAATTATTACTCATATCAAATTTTGCGCATTTTTCCAAATGTTACAACTCTATTAAGTCATTTAGATCTCGAAATGTCTCAACTTTTAAGCCTAAAAGCCCCATTCTTCTAAATAATCTCTAACTTCGAAAGCATAATCCTTCCTTGTGCTACTTATTTCATTTTGTTGTTAACCAAATATTTAGTGAAAGAATCCTGGACAATTTACATATCTGAAAATTGTGATTTATTTATTTTTACACAATCGTAATATTCAGCTTGTACTGGTTGACGGGCAAAATAATTGCGACAATTCTAAAGGAAACAAACTCAATAAAAGCCCTATAAAATTTTCTGTTATTGTCTCTGGTGTGCTCTAGTGGTTAGTGAGGCTGTGCCGTAGCACCGAATCGAATCCCGGAGAAGGCATGACTGTTCGTAAATGAATAGTGCCTTCGTGACGTCTGGCATCACACAGGCATGTAACGACAGGCGTCACTTAGCCCATCACCAGGATGACTGGCGTAGATCTTGATCTGGCTTTTGCCGAACTGATGGCATTAGTAACAACAGCAGCATACAGTTACCTTTTTTAACAAACTCTTTTGACCTAGACGTCGAAACATTTCAAGATATAAACTAATCCAATTGATTTTAGTTGAATTATTTAATAATTTTTTTAAAAAGTTCAATGAGATGTTGCAGACTGTAATTTTGTTGAAAGAATTATTTCATATTTTATTTGATATTTGATTTCTACTTCCAACCGTTCTGTATTGAGTTTCATTTGAAGTTCACTTTGTTTTAATACGTACTCATTAAATTTTAATTTTTCTCTATCTGTTTCTTTATATACAATTATATAATTATTTCCCCCTTCCCTCTCCTTTTATATATATATATATATATACGAGGTTTGGGGCAAAAATCATGGCAACTGTTTTTTTTCTTGAAGATACCAGTCCGGTTGGAAAATGTGACATATACAGACGAAAGGACAAGGTGTTAACTACATGTGTGGACAGTGAATAGCACTGAAATATCGTAACACACTAATTTATTACTGTAGTTTTTACAGGGCAATATGACCTTATATGATAGTATATATATATATATACTGGGAAATATGGTCTTCATCGTGCAAAAGAATGACAACATAGTACACAGTACACCCACCGTACTTATGTACGGTATGGTAAAGCATTATTTCGAAAGGGTTTCACTAATTCACCGTGACATTCCGTCGCATTTCTGCCTCGGAGAACGGCTATTTTGATGTAAGCGCGCTGCTCAACACGGGTACTTCCATCTCACACGACACGCACCAACTGATTGATTTTACAGCCCCCACTGAGCTATGACCAAACTATCACAGAGCCATCTGTTCTTCTGCATAAACACTATACTTGCAGAATTTCCCCACGACACATATACGTTTGTGATCCATTCACATATCTACAAGAAAAAAAATAGTTGACATGACTTATGCCCCAACCCTCGTATATATACATTTGTGGTTAAAAATGTGGACACTTTGGAAAATCGTTATGTTTTTTAAGTTTGTAAAATCTTATAGAAAATATTACCTTCCACAAAATGCAAAGTTCTGTATATCATTTTAAAGAGAATTTCATACCAAATTCTATACAAGAACAAAATTCAAATATTTCCAACGCTAAAAAAGGTTATACTGCAATATCTATCGATATACTTTAGAAACTGATGATAGCAGTGGAGTAGCAAATTTAGTACTTAGTGGGGTAGCCTTTATTTTTCAATACAGCTTCACATCGATGTTTCATTGAGCTGAAAATAGTTTTAAGCTCTTCCTTTGTTCTTACATGATGCCAGGAACCAAGTATAGCCTCAATTAATTCCAATTAAATTACATGGGTACCTCATTCGGAAAAGAGTTTTCAAACGGTTTCACAAGTTTTCGATAGGATTGAGGTCAGGACTGTTTCCTGTCCAGGACAACAATGATATTTAGTCAGAAAGCATTGACATCAAATAAAAAAAGTAGATTGGACACCATGACAGACATGTGTAACTAGAAAGTGATCTTTCTTATGTTAAATTGCAAGACAGAGGGGTGGTTCAGTGACTACATCTGGAGATTGAAAGTTTTATTTAAGATGCCAGGAGACAAATTTAATAAAAACCGAAGCAGGAAAAGGCTGAAAAAGGTGAATTGCACCATCTTAATATTCCTTCCCTATGGCCAAGTGTGCATAGGCAAATTACAGTTGAATGTTGACAAGTCGCAAAACTTTGTTTAAACCTGCAATCTTGGTTCCTAAGGGCAAGAGTTTGCTATTATACTATGACGGGGTTTTACTGCGCCTTTCACTAAAATCCTCTTGGGGAATCTTTGGGGCCAGAATGGTATTTCATTCCAACCAACTCAAGAAGAAAACGCTATATGCAGATTAGAAATGAGTATATATATTGGACCTTTAGAATTCACGAAGAGGCTAAAGGGAGTCTTAGAAGTCTTAGGAAGTATTATAAGAGTCTCTTATAGAAGTGGGTGTGAAGCCAAAAGATTGCCAGATCAAGTTAGATTACAGCATTATATAGAAGATATAAAGATTGGTAGCTGTTCGCCGTGGAATATCGGTAAGCGATATAATATTAAACTTTAATGATAGAGTGGATTCTAATTAGTTAAGTAATCGGCTATAGATATGAATTCGGTGGTTAATTTATCATAAGGATAGTGAGTAGGATTTAATACGCTATTTGCTTAGAATTGTTATTTATGTCGTATCACTTCTGATCATTTACCTCTAAGAATTGTGTTGCATTGGTTAATATAAATTGAGATATAATAAACTAGTTTTATTATGAAAGGTCTGAGTGGTCAATCTTTTATCCTTCAAACTTAGGTCGCGTGGATGAGGAAGAGATGATACCCCCAGCCCGTGGGGAGGGGGGGGGGAGTATCCCAGTATTACTGTGGCTAATATTTCTTACTATCTTGACTAGTTATACTTAGGTTTATAACTATTTGTATATATTTATGGGTTATATATATGTATATAAAGATGAGAATCGGGTATTATGGAATACCATTTACATTTCTAAAAATAACTTTATTGGTTTTTGATAAAATCTCCAAAATTCTATCTTGGATATGTCCTATAAACCAGGTATTTCAAACTCATATGATATAACGGGCCACAAAGCCTATTTTATATGAAGTTGGGGTCCACATGCTCTAAAAACTTATAAAAAACTGTTTTTAGAATGATTATATACTGCATTAATTAACTAAATTTAATGTCAAGCTCAATAGTCTGTATATTATCTCAGGCCTTAGGCCCCTAGAGTCCTAACCCCCTTCCCGAAATGCGGTGGTGTACGTTACGCCACTGAAATGTAATCACTTCAAGTAGCTCTGTTTATTTGTTATAAACAGTCTTCCAACAATGCGCATTCACTTGCTTTCTCTCAACGCTCCAGCAGCCCGCGCTTGATTGAAGACGAAACTTTCAATGACAGTGACATTATGAATAATCTGATAGATTATGAAGACGTACAAGAAGAATCGGATTCATTAAGAGTGGATAAAAATATGCTGGGATCTAGCTTTCCAACAAAATGGGAAAGCATTTTCTTCAAATAGATACTAATTAAGAAAAGAGTATAAAATACCAAAAAGGGCCTCAATCATGTATATTTAGTTATCGTGACATTTACAAGTAACTGTGTGACCACCCGACCTTCGTCACAAAAACTTATCTCTTAATTTATGTTACCAAAAAATAAATAATTTGAAATTTACCTTCAAGTGACGAAAGCGATTTTGAACTTATTCATTACAGGGCTTTGGATTACGATGAGTAGCAATGAATTATGTATGTGCATTTTGAAAACTTATCCGTGCATACAATGGGAAACTATATGTTTTTAAAATGTTTCTATGAGTAATATTTAATTATTTATTTGGTTATGGAAGTATTCTTACATAAATTTCGTAAATAATTGGCATATTTTATAAATGTGACTTTTTTTATGCGGTCCCTATCCACCGCATAAAAAAGTTTTTTGTAGTATTTCCACGAATTAGTTTGTTATATGTAAGAATTTATGAAATTTTTGAATATTTTTTAGTGCGTTTTTTTATGCGGTCCCTATATACAGCACACAAACAGATTCAACAGTAATTTATTTCTTTTTTCATATCTCTTAAATTATTATAAATAAAGAATCATGAAAGGCAATGAATACAAAGATCTGAAAAAAAAAATTCGCAACAATATATCATCAAACTATTACATTTGACTTAAAAAAAAATTATTTTATAATATAACCTTTCAATATATTAACAAACTGCTCCTTCAAAAAAATTAAGCTTTTCTCAAAGCATATTAAAATTACTATAGCAACAATATGTCAAATACACAATAGAAAATAATTTTTCTGAGAGCCAAATTTATATAGATAATGAAATTATGACAGTAATAATAAGAAAATCGATGTAAAAAAAATTATTTTATTTATTCTAATGATGGTAAGAAATCTGAAATGAAGCCAACTTTCCGTTGTTCTGATCACGGTTTCGAGTCGATTTTGCAGAGCATTTTTTAAAGTTATTATCATTCTATTTATTACTTCTGTTGAGTAAAAGGCACATCTAGGATTTCTGTCAACTGTTCACTCGATTCCATATTGATTTGTTTTGGTGCCTTACGATGATTTGTAACTACTTTTTCTTGTGCCTGGAGTTCTTGTCTTTACAAAGTGAGGTCAAAAATTGATAGGAAAGAAGAGAAAGTATCTTATGATTAATGGACCCCTTTCGCTATACCAAGGTAGTTTTTTGCTTCTTTAACTTTTTACATTGTATTTTTTAAGTAATAAAAAGAAAAACGTTTTAGACTCTCTTCGCACTTTATTCAAGGAGATCGATACTAGTTATTCGTATTTTTCCTAAATGAAAATTCTTAGTAAGCAGGATTTTTTAAACACCTTTCTAACAGATATTTTTAAGACTTCTTTTTTTTTCTTTTCAAAGAATTTCCCTTGAGTAATATCTCCGTCGGTACAAGATGACTATTTCCATTATGATAGAGGATGTTTTCCTTAGGATTGACTTTAATTAAAGTAACATTATTTAAAAATGGGATCATTTAAGTTGTTAAATTGAATTGAAATTGAAACATAGCTTATATTTTAAGCCTGTACACATATTCTTCATTTAGTTGTAATCCTAAATATAACTAGACAGACAAATATTAGCCTCAGTAGTATAATAGCAAACTCTTGCCCTTAGGATCTATGAATGCAGGTTTAAACGTTGTTTTGTGCCCAGCTAAACTTGTCATTTTCCTCTACTGGTAGGTTATAGGGGAAGGATGAAATAATATAAATCTATCCTTAGTAGAATGTAAAATAGAGTAATGCTACGATTAAATAAAATATAACTGAACAAATTAATAAAACTTACTTACTTTAGAAATTTTAAAATATTTTGTGTGAAATAATGTTAAAATAAGTAACACACATTGCCGTGATAATATTTCTCTCCAATGCAAATCGAATCAAGGGCAGCACCACAGAAAAGCAGAAATTGGTAAATATTAAAATCAATTATAAGTAAGTCTATATGTCTTAAAAACCTAAAATACGCTGATGGTTAAATTTCATCATGTCTTTGAATAGATTTTATTTGGATTCAGCAAATGCCTCTAGAGGTAAACCCTATTGAACAGCAGATTTTTTAGTAAATTATTCATTTCTTTATTAGTTTGCTCAACTGTTATTAGAAAGCGTTAAGCTACAATTAGTGCTTTTATAAATGATTTTTATTAAAATTTTATCTGAAATTCCATTCAAGTTACCTGTAACTGCATGGAGATGATGTCCATCACTCAAACCATTATAGTCTACACATTTACAATGTTATGAGAGAGTGAACGAGTATTGTAATTAAAGATACACCTGTCCATCGATTGACTCTATTTAAAGGCTTTTTAATAATTCTATTCTTAACAGGAAAAAGAAACAAATGGCTTTCAAGTACACTGGAAAAAGTTAACTTTATCTAAAGTTTTATTAATAAATAGAAAAGTGCAGCAAGGAGTATTAACATTTCTATTGAATTTATAAACTAAAAAATTATTAATAATTTTAATAAAGTGTAATGAATGACACTCCTTTAAGTAATCTCATTAAATATTACAATGCTCATTTGAATGAGAACAAACATGAAATATTTAATCTTCTTGCTAATAAAGTCTTTTTTTTTTCAAAATCATCAACAATAACTTTAATATTGTCCATTAAAGAATTTTTATGTCTTCTTTTTTCCTCTTAGCTCTTTTACCTCTAGAAATTCTAATAGAATTTTTTATCTATATTGGAAAAATTATTACAAAAAGAATTCTTTATTATTTCTTTGTACCATAATTTACAATGTGTTTTTACCATAGTACGTAATACTGAGACCATATGGATATATTGTGTTAAAACTCCTAGTAAAGTAATTTTCCCACCATAATCTATGCTAAGTATTTGGAATAATCTTAATAATTGATAATTGAATATTTTTAAAATCATACAAAAGAAAATAGTTTAGTTTCAGAAAATAGTCTTAGTTTCTATTATGAGAATTATTGAAATTATTGAAATTTTTAACCTCATGTCTATGTTGCATATCTATATATACTACATGTTGTTTATTGCGTATGCATGTTCATGTTAAATATACATACGTATATATGCAACAAATACTCTCATATTTTCATAAAATAGTTTTATTTCTCTAATGTTTTAGATTTTATGATTTATCAGTAGCTATTCGTATTATTCCTGTATTTTATTATTACTTAACATATTCGGCTCTATATTGAGTCGTAACTTTTATTTCTGTCTCTTAGTGTTATTATAAATCCTTTACGTTCAAATGGTACTTTTTCACAGTTGCATATATCAAATCGGATTGAACAATGCATACCAGGTAACACAAAATTATTCATATTTCATTCTACTGTTAAGTCCCTTTTTATAGAATCTGATGTATTAAACCTTTAAAAGTTATAAATAGCAAATCAATGCAATATTGGAACTAAAGTTTTAAAAAGAAACAAGTTATGCCATTTAAAAATTTTAAATGATATAACTTGGATAACTTATACCCTTTTGGTGCTCAATCATTATTCAAAGTAAATACTTTTTCTTAACATTTCAAACTATTTTCTATCAGTTCTATTTTTACTGAAAGTTTTAGAGCCTTAATCGACTATTGTTATTATTTTTCAACTACCGCAATTTAGAATGTACTCTAAATTGCGTATACGAAAAATGTCTCATTTTTTTTAGTTTGTTAATTCATTATCATTTTAATACAAATTAGTTTCTAAAGGAGGAATCAACCTCTAGATAGAAATCTTCACATGAACTTAAATTGTGAGTTGCACAAATTTATTATTTTTCAACCTCCATTTCTAATTTTTAGATGTGTACAAAATGTAAACTTGAGTGAGCATAAATTTCTTTAATTCAGGTAAAATATAGTGCTTTGATTACTTACATATTAAAAGGATAGATTTTAAAAAGTAATAAGTAATTCTGTTCTTCATAATTCTCTAACAAAGTAATAAGATTTTAAACAAAGTATTATAAAAAGAAATACTTATCAAAAGATATTTACCAAAGAGTTATCTCGTTAGGTGAGGAGATTTTCCCAAGTATCATCAAAATTTCTAAAATTTAACAATAGAAAATATAATGATTCTTGACAATAGCCATAATTTTGACAATAGCTATAACCTGAATTTTTAATGAAAGGAAACTTTTTCTTAGTACTGTCAAGCCAATTATTTTACTCCATTCCTCTTAAACCGCTTTCCAAAGGTTCTTTTTAATAAACTGAAAGCACAAAAGTTCATCGGATAAGTGTAGAGTGATTTGACACGTATTTCATCCAATGGGATACACATGATTCCTGTGTTTCTTATTCATTATTTGCTAAATAAGCGGTGGTTGTCTTAGACGTGAGACTAGAGGCTTTGTCTATACGAAGCTCAGCTTATCAAGGTCCTTTCCATATAAAACTGGAATTTTCTCTTCAGAAATTGGCTCTAAAATATTCTGCTGATAGAGTAAAGGGAATTAATTTTGCCTTTATTTGAGACTCTTCTTTATTTTTCATTTGCCTTTCTAATAAAATCCTGAAACTATCGGGAACCCTTTGCAAACTTTTGTGCTAACTAACAAAGCCATTTCATGCTGTCATTTCCATCAATAGAGCAATAGAAAATCGATTTTCTTTTATTGCAGTCACTTCAATATATCCATGACTCATTGAAAGGTTTCCGTTTTTCAGCAGGTAGGTGTATTTTTGCATAATTTCTTACAGTTTGATTTTCTTTCATCTCTATGGTTTTTAAAAAGGAGACGAACTTTACGCTTAAAAAAAAAAACACATCTATTTTAACTTTAAATCTCTATGAATGATTTTAATTACAGTTCCGAAAGACATTCCTAGTTTCGATGTAATGAATCCTTGAGTCGGTGGATTTTCTTTTAGGATCAGAGGCTTCACTTTCTTGAGAGTTGCCTGCTTTTGAATAGTCTTAGGATGAAGTTTCATGGTCCTTTTTTTAATTTTTACTTTCTGCTAAATGCCCTTTCAAATTTAATGTATTATAAATACCCTTGATTGAACTGCAATACCTGAGATTTTTACACCAGTTTTTAATTTATTGATAGAAATATTTTTTGTTAGAAAGCGTGTTTACGAAACCTTCGAGCCCTATATCATTTTAGGAGCCATTTTTAAAATAAATCTTTTATTTGACGTTCCAATCAGAAGAAAACCTTAACAGATGATTATTTTGAAGTTAAAGTTATTGACTGAAGCTGAAGTTATTACCAAAGTTTTATCTCAAAACTAATTACAAAATCGTTTCTATAAAGTACGAACGACTTTCTGTACGCTTCTTAAGTGTTTTCATAGCTGTTCTCTGAACAATTCTTTGTTTTACTGCAACTGAAATTCTACTAGAAAATAATGTTCTACCAGGTCATCAGATAAATATCACATGTAACACTCCCCATCACATTTTTAACAAAAAGCGCAATCTCTTTGCTGATAGATCTTTCAAATGTTTTCAAAAATTTAAAATCCGTTTAAGGTGCTTCAATTGCAAAATACGGCCATACTTTCGTATATAAAGGAGTTCAAAATTGTACAAAACTCAAAACAGGCTTTTTTTCTTCCCTTTCTGTTAGATTAAAAGTATATTGCTGATTTCGAGGTAAATATATTCTTAATGTATAACGGCGTTCGACAGGGAGATGCATTAGCGCGTCTTCTGTTTAATCTAGCATTAGAAAAAATGGAAAAATATTTTAATATCAATACTAAAGGATATATCTTTAATAAATGATTACAGTTGTTGGTGTTTGCTGATGATATTGATATCATTGCTCGAACATCCATCGCACTGAGACAAGCCTTCTTGTGTTTAGAGAAATAGGCCTTCAAGATGGCACTGAAAATCAATGAGAACAAGACCAAGTACATGCCTTGAATTAAATCTTGTTTTAACAATTCCCACTTTAAAATTGACGAGCATAATTTTGGAGTTGTTGACAGTTTTACTTATTTAATTTCGGAAATTAAAAATATAAATGATTATACTACTGAATTCCAAAAGAGAATTACTATGGTTAATAGATGTCTTAATGTAATACGAAAATATATGAAATCGAATTTAAACAATAGAAAAACGTTCTATTGTATGAAAGTCTTTTAAGATCAGTATTAACTTACTAGCTGCATCCCCCGCCGTTGCACGGGCTTTCTCTACTTTTATAAATTTTCCCTTTCCTTCACAAAATCAGCACTTCTAATACTCTTTTTCAAAATGACTCTTCCACCCACTCACTCCTCCTCCACTTAGCCCGGCATTGATCGGGCTTTTACCAAGTGTATAACTTAAAATTCCCTAATTCGAAATTTTTTCGCTTCTTTTCTTTGTCAGACAGCTTTATTTCCCCCCGACGTTGCACGAACATTTTTAAATGCATAACATATTGTCATGGAAAAAGACAAAATTTCAAAAAGATCCAAAATAAAATGTTAAGTGAATGGTGAAATATTAATTTATAAATACTAATGCGGATATTACAAAATAATCAATGCAAAAGGAATTGAATTAATAACGATATTTATTAATAAGCAATACTAATTTAATCTATTCAAAAACAAGTTAAAAAAGCTGAAATAGAAATTCTTATTATATTAATATGATAAGAATAGTATGATTGTAAATTAAAGAAATTATGATTTTAACAATTTCTTATTTAGAACCTAAAAAAATAGTGAAATGGACTGAGTTCGTACAACACAGAAATGACAAAATATTAATTTATAAATACTAATACGGACATTTCAAAATAATCACTGCAAAAGGAATAGAAATAATAACAATATTAATTAATAAGCAATAACGAATTTTATAAATTATACGACTTGTGAGAGGTAAACATGTTTATCGAATGTTCGTCAAGGCAAGACAAAATTTCAAAAAGATCCAAAATAAAATATGTTAAGTGTTGCCACAGCTACAATTGAATATTTTAACTGCAAGTAATTAATCGCTAATCAGCCAGACACTAAACATAATTACATAATAAATGTGAATAAGCAAAGATTGTAATCAAAAAGTATGAAATAAAAATAAAGAATGTAATTAGAATGAATTTATTATTACATTTTTCGTTTTTTTTTTCGTTTAATTTTTGCAGCCACCGGAACCCAAAAATTAATTTTTTTTTAAAATTTTTTTTTATTTATAAAAAAAAAAAAAAAAAAAAAAAAAATAGAAATTTTCAAAATTACAAAATTCCAGAAAAATTTAAAGGAATTAGCTTCAGAATAAAAGTCAAAACATCGATGTGATTCAATAACTATTGATGCGTCCTCCGCAGATACGCAAAGCACTCAGATGTTATTTGGAGTGTAAATGCATAACAGTCGTTTATGGGCGTGCATTTATCAAAATCGCGTTATCATTTAAGTAATTATTTTTTTCAAGGCTTCATTTTTAAGTTAATGCCTTCAAACTTCATACATCGATTGCAAACAAAGGTAATTTTTAAACAGAAAACTTAAATATTTTATCAATCTTTGTACAGATTACGTATAATATCATTCTACATACGAAAAAAAGTTTCGTGAGATTATTTTTATAACTAAAGAAGTTATTAAGTACTTAAATAAAATTTTGATTATTTTTTGAAAAATCGTAAAAAAAAGTTTTTGACATTTTATTTCTTAAATGACTGATTCTAAAAGAGAAAAGCATGAACTTTTTTAGTGTAGAATATCATTTCATTAATGCGAAAGAAAATGCAAACGGAACGATTTAGAAATCATTTTCATAAAAACGTATCGATTTTGACTCATGTTAAAAAGAATCGTAAAAAATAGATAAATATAATTTTTTTATAAAATAAATTATACCGTATCGCGGTGAAGTAAATGATATTTCCTATTCTGTAATTACTTTTTGTCTGAGTCTCATGAAAGAAATTAGATCGCGTTTTAAAAACGTCGGAAAAAAAGTTCCGAATTTTTTAGGCCCCTGGCGGTGAAAAATGGCACTAATTATGCGTTTTAAGGTTTTTAATTAATATCTTTTTAACTAATTGGAATATCAGAATATAAATGGTCAAAACGGATTCTTCGGATCATTACCGTTTTTTTGGTACCTTTGGCGAGTTTCTGCGCCTTGCAGTTTGTGAGAAGATAGGGTCCCACACACGCATAGATACGTTTGCTTACCTACGAATTTTAATAGTATAGATACATGAGAAACTTGGTCCATGTCTCGAACGGATGAGAACATGATAAATATCTACCAAGGAAAGATTTTAAGATTTACTTTTGGAGAAATTCAGGAATATGGAACGTGGTGAAGGAGATCAAAAATCTCGAGCTTTATCAATCATATTATATCTGACGTTGTTAACTTCATCAAAATACAACGAATTAAATGGGTAGGTGATGTTGTCAGGATGAACGAAGACCCGCACCACTAAAGAAATCTTCAATGCTCAACCAGTTGGCACACGAAGAAAGAGCAGGTCAAATCTTAGATGGATTGATGGCCTAGATAAAGATTTCCTAATTTTGAGAGCTAAGAATTGGAGAGCACTAGCAGGAAGAAGGCTGGCCTGGAAAAGGCTTCTTGAAAGGGCCAAGGCCCACCCTGGGCTATCGAGCCACCGAGTAAGGAAGAAATGTATATTGTAATTGAACCATTCATTTAATATGGTGAATTGGACCTGGTGCTCGCCAATGTACTCTAGGTGGTGGACAACTTAGGACAATCAGAGTTAATTTAATAAGTCTTTGAAATAATCTGTGATATAATAATAAACTATTTTCATATAATGTTGAAGAAATGTCTTAACTGGCTTTGAAACACCTTTGTTTCTCCATTTAGTTTTAGAGCAGTTATTTATTTTATTTTGTTATCTCTAACAACACTTTTCCAAATAGCCTTTAATCTCTCCAGAATAGAAAGTCCGGGTAACTCAAGGACCCAAAACATGAAGTAAATGTTTTTGCCAGAAATATTTTAATTGCGTAATGCAAACCAAAGAAGTTACGGGAGAACTTTCTTTCTTTTAAAACACTGCCTCATTTGAATTCCCTATTTATTGATTACACATATTCCTTCCGGAATTTTTACGTGCTTGCTGAATGATACTTCTTGAAACTAAGAGGTATGATAGATTCTAATGAACAGCTGCTGTGATTGGCACAATTAGAGGACAGCTTCATGACCAGTATTTTTTTTTAATCTAAGGCGCTGGTGATTCGAGGTGTTAAAAGCTGTTTCTTAGATACTGTGTGTGGTGTATGTTCCTCTAATTTTAAAATATTAGACATTATCTTTAACTGCGTTAGAATAAAATCATCATCACGATTCAATTCAAAATTAGAAGTTTCCGTATCACTCATTAAACAGGTATCAGATGAACTGAGAGTAGCCGAGTATGAAGCGGTTTATATATATATATAATGGGTTCTTTTTCGCTCTCCCTCTTTTAGTCTCTGAAGAGAACGCTGATGTTTCCGTAATTCTTTATTTACTTAATCTCCCATACATTTTACGGTGAGTTTTTTTTTATCGAAGTAAATTAGAATCTTTATTTTTTATCATTTTTACAATACATTCTTTATTTTATTTTTATAATATATTTTTCATCAGTAGCATCAAAGTGCGTCTAAATTTTCAAGAAATCTCTCCACTATAAGGTGTTGGCCTGTAGAAGAACATCCATTGTTTTCTTTCTGAAAAGAGCCAGGGAGAGTGACTATTTTTGATTTTTTCAATTACATGTTTCTTTTTTTTTTCAGGAATTGCAGATTTTTGTCATAACTGAAGTAATTCTTCAACTGCTATAAATGGTTAGCAGATCGTACCAATTCTCATTCTTTCAACTTATAATGAAAGCACCAAAACGCTTATTGTATCAGCTCTTTCAATGTAATCAAAGGATTTACTGCTATTTGACCAATCATAAAAAAAAATTCATTACTAAGGCGAGTTGAAATCAATTTCTTTAAGAAGAAAAAAAATGGATATTTTTGCTTGCCTAAAGTTGTGGATCAATGCATAAATTTTTGGGATAATTTTATTAGGTGCAAGGTTCGTCTAATTAATATAAATAATGTTAACACATCACATTAGAGTATTTTAATATTTAAAATAAATAATGCAACAAAAATTAATGATTCTTGAACTTGAATTTCCATACTTATTTGAAAATAAAAACTTTTAAATCAAATAACTAATAGGTATAAGTCATCCATATCTTAGAAATAGCCATGCGCAAAAGTAGCAAAATGTAATTCAAACATTTATTGAAGAGATGCTTATAGCAAGATGTAGAATTTGAAATGCATAATAAAATTATTTAAAATAAAAAAAAAAATATTACGTAAAATTAAATGTTTCACTTGAAAATTACTTTCATTTGGTAGTAAGATGATAGATGAGTAAGATTTCTTGTTTTGTTTTAGTGTTGATATTGGCAATCATTATGTAAATAATTATCAAAAATAATGCTAAATATAACAAAATGTTTTAGAAATAATAATAACATGAGTGTATAATACTTAACTAAATTGCAACAAAAGAGATCTATTAAAAATTCAAAATGTATTTCTGCACTGTCTAGATTACTTGGTGCACACACATTTTTTATTTTCCTGATAATGTTAAATTGTGTGGACCACTTAGAATTTGAGCATGAAACTGAACTACATTCTACTTCTGATGACTCTAAGAAAGTAGAATTCTAGCTCAAAGAACATTCATTTTGAAACCACATAAGTACCAGCTGAATGCTCCAATCAGAATTGTGCTCCCCAACCTTTTTTGCGATCAACGTATGACAATTTGACCACGATCCGCTCAAGGGGGAAGAATGTTTATTGTTTATATTTTAGATTGTTCTAATTTAATAATTTTAATTTAATTCTAATTAAATCTGCCTACAGAATAAAATACGGTTCCATCAAAAAATGAATTTTAAGTGGTTTTACACGGAATATAAATGATTTTTAAGGAAAGTCACACAAACCAGATAAAAATACCCCAGAGTGAATAAAATGGAAATAATTCCTTGGGTAGCGATATCATTGGACTCACGGACAAGTACCGATCTACGACCTGAGGGTTGGGGACCACTAAATTCAAACAATCGTGTCACATTCACGCGAGCTGAAGAAAAATGCTTTTAATTTATGTAGCCTGCAAGTAGAAATTAATAAAGTAGAAAATAACACTAAGATTTGACCCACTGAAGACACTGGTGAATGCTGTGGCTTTTTATTAATAACTGAAGAGTGAAATTTGTTGAAAATTTCCAAGTGTTTTATTCAGTTTATTACATATCACTAGATTTGGATCTCGATGCAAAAATATTCCTTATGGGCCTGAAATGCTCGATCTAAGCCAGTGGTCGCTAAACGGTGGTTCATGGGCTACTCTAGGTCCTTGAAAAGTATTGAAGGGCCTTCAAAAAATTGAGAAGTATTTAAATTTTTATGAAGATTTATTTTTAAAATGACGTAACAAGACGTATTATGTGAAATATGAATTATTTTTATAAAAAAAATAGTTGATTGGGTTCGAAGATTTTATGCAAATCAGTCTCAAAGAACAAGGCATTTCTTCAGGAGCGATGGAAAACAATTCTTGAAATACAGAATATACAGTAATATTCGCAGAATACACCTAAGAAGGTCTTTACATCTTCAACATCGCTCAGACGCAACTATCAGTGTCTAAAATGCACATGCGTTTTAGATTATTCACAAGCACTCGCTCCTCCTACTCAACAGTCGAGCTAATCGCTAGTCGACTCTTCACGGTCAAAACGAAACTACTAATCGCTAGACAAAACAATACTAAGTCAGTTTAGGTGATCTACTCCCTATTTATAGGCTTCACGGATTGTTCTCGAAAAATTCGCTTGCATCATAGATCACGATATTAGTAGATTTCTCCACTAATTTCTAGAAGAATCCACAGGGTCACGAACTCGCCAAAAGTGGTTGCCAGAATGGGCTCCAAAAATGATGCTAACTTGGCTGTATCGCCAAAATTTTGCCAAGTTTCCATTGAATCGCCATTATAATGCAAGGAATGGCGTTGCTTGCGAACATTACAATTTTAACATAAAATAAATACAACATAGAGTAATGTAATCGTGTTACGCATCCAGATATAAGTTATTTACACTTTTTTAAATATTACTTACACAAAATTCGCGACAATAGCTAGTACATTTAGGGAAATTACTCTGAGTTAAGTGTCTTTTTAACTACTTCTGCAGGTGTATCTTGTGACATTTGAAAATGAGAGTTGTTAAGCATATGTTAAATTGGTGGTGTAACACTTCAATTTCCTTATATTGTTTTTCATTGCCAGTTTCTTCTTACTTTTTATGAAGCTCATTTTCAGACATATGTAAATACAAATCGATACGTAAGTAAGTGATAATTTTCAAGGACATATTTGTGCAAAATACGTTTTCGTCTGTTACAGTAATTAAAATTCGGAATAGCTCCATCTTGCAGTGATGCCATTAGAAGCACATTCCACAAACGTATTTTAAAATAAACAGGAATATTTATCACGCTAAAAATATGCAATACTCAAATAAACTAACTTTTTTTTAATAACTACTTTATATTTTTGTTATGTTAATGGATGCGTTTCCCATTAATAAAATATATAAAAGTTTTCTAGTTATTACATATATAATCCATAAATATATATACACAGATAGCTATAAAACCTAAGTATAACTATTCGAGATAGAAATATATATATATATACAGTCGACTCTCGATAATTCGAAGTTGGAGGGACCAATGAAAAACTTCGAATTATCAAGAGGGTAGGAAAAAACTCTCAAAATACACGAAAAGAAGTTTTTTTTTCTAACACGTTTAAATTTAAAACTATGTAATAAAGCAACAATTGTACATAGTTTTTTTAAAGTACATTTTATACAGTTAAAAATAAAACAGAAATTAAAAGTCCTATATTAAAAGAATACACTTATGTCTTGAAAACAACTATTAAAAGAATATAAATACTATATATAATTAATCCTTTTTGTCGAAAAAATCTGTTACCTTTTTTTTTTTGTTTTAATGCATTCAATATAACTTTGTCAATAGATTTTTCTAGAATAAATGAAGCCTGTAAAATGTCTGCATCAACATGATTTTGAAGGAAAGAGTTGCGTAGTTTGTTTAGTGACACTTTAGCTTCTGACAGAGTTAATGGAGTCAACTCCGATTCGTCTTCATCAGTTTCTGTATTATTGTGGTCCAAAGCCATAAATTCAGCGTCAGAAAGAGCTTCCCATACAGCAATGTCCGTGTCAACCAACACGTAGTCGTCACAAATGTGTGAAATAGCCATCTGTCGATAGCTATGACGTGGTGGATCCGCGTAAGTTAGAGGTGTGGGATTATCTGAAGGATGAGACATTTTATAATTCTTAATACAACTTTTATTAAGAATAACTTAAATTACTTATATATAATGAACAACTTATTTTAAGTGAGAATAAACCACAAAGTAAGCCGAATATTTAAGTCAGAACGCACAACTAGATCACTTATCCTAAATATAATTGATTATCTACCTAATCTCGCTTTCTACATTATATTATCGTTTAGAAAGTAACCTTCCTACCTTGGTTGAAGACTCATCTATTCTGCTACTTGTAGATAGATAGATGTACTCATGTACAATTACTCTTGCTTATAAATATTATTATCGAAGGTGGGCGTTTCCTTCTTCCTTGTGAGTAGGCCGTCTAAACACTTGTTCCGAACTGTTCCACACTAAGCTTTCTCTCAGATTGCCATCTTCTCTCACTAAACTTTCTATCCTTTTAAAGTATATATTATTTGCATTGTTGCTTTGTTTCTCCTCTTGGTACTGGGTTGGAAAAGTTTTGCCATTAATCGTGGCCGTCAAAGAACGTAGGAGTTATGTTAGAAGAAGAACGCGAGAGATGTCACAAACGTTAAATCTTGTTCTGGAAGAGACTCCCAAAGGGATGGTTCGGCATTAAATTCAGTGAGTGTATCGTCCACATCAACCAGATTCGGCGAGGGGAAGCCTGCCTTTTTAAAACAGCTGTGAATTGTCAAAGGAGTAACAGCTCTCCAAGCCTTGTGAATCATGATTAAAGAGCTGTTAAAATAGGAATAGTTACATTCTGCTGATTTTCGAGGTTATCCCAAACGCTTTTAATGACTTCATGACGATAAAAAGTTTTAAAATTATGTATGATGCCCTGGTCGAGTGGCTGAAGTTTTGAGGTTGAGTTTGGAGGGAAAAATTGAAGTTTCACATTTGATTAAGGTGGTGCGTTATTGTGCACAGTACAGCTGTCTAAAAATAAGAGAATATGTCGTTTCTCTCTTTTCATATCCAAGTTCAGTGAGACCAACCATTCATTGAAGAGTTCGGTGGTCATCCATGCCTTCTTGTTTGAGCGGTATTTGGTAAGGAACGAGTTTATGCTCTTGAAACACCGAGGTTTTGCAGATTTTTCTATGACGAGAGGAGTAATCTTTTCTGAGCCGTCCATGTTTACAGCCAGTAAAATAGTTAACCTCTCCTTGCTATGTTTTCCTCCATGGCATTTTTCTTTTTTGAATGTAAATCTTTTTTTCTGGCAAACACTTGAAAAAGAGTCCGGTTTCATCCGCGTTGAAAATGTTACGTGGTTCGTACTCCTTTATTTGATCCGAAAGCGAGTTCTGCCACTTAGAACAAACGTTAATGTCGAGACTTAAGCTTTCCCCGCACATTTTTTGAAGACTATCCCATACTTTTCTTAAAATTTGTAAGCCATCCCTCGCTAGCCAAAAATTCGATTCCTAATTCTTTGGCGAATGCTTTAGCCTTTTCCTTCAATAAAGAGTCACCCATCGGAATATTCTGTCCTCGACACTGTCTAATCCATGAAACTAAACACTGTTCAAGACGTGGAAAATTACCTTTACTAACGCGTTTTCTCACTCTACTCGAAGATGCACTTAAGAATTTCTCTTTATTCTTCAGAATAGTGGAGAGCGAGCTCAGTGGGATTTCAAATGCCTTGGCTACATTGTCCTTCCTCTCACCTTTCTTCAACTGATTCTATCACCTTTTGCTTTTCAGAAATTGTTAAGCACTTGTACTTTTTAAAAGAAGACATGTTGTTCCTTTCACATGTTAAGTCGACACTGAGGTGAGGGGTAAAGTAGTGACCCAAGGTTATCGAAATTAACAGGTAGGGAAACGTAAATCACCACAAATTAAGTAAAATAATATTTTTAATTTAAAATTTGGAATCTAAAATGATCACAAGGCGTATCCACAGTTCACACTCAGCTACGGGGTATACTTAATACCAGGGGTCGACAACTATGGCACGTGGAGCAATTCTTAGTGGCACATTACCGCTCTTTTTTTTAAAAAAAATAATAGAATTAAGTTAAATTCCTGTCTCTCCTGTCTTTGCCTCATACATTTTTATATAAAGAATTTATTTCTCGCTTTCAATTCTCTGCCATAAGACGATTCTGCTGAATTATCTTGGATGTAGTTTGAGTGCTTTAATTTTTTAAAAAAAAACATCTGTTTAAATGTGACTCATTATTAGTAATAAATACTCAACGCACACAAATCAAAATTATTGCGCAATACTTGAAAAAGGAAGCATCACTCATTACTGCACAGTGAATAAAAAAGAAAGCAGTTTTTCCTTTATCCATCTAAAGCTTGGGTATCAACGGAAAAAGAAAAAACAGATGGCTTAGGAATAAATCAAAATTCTGCTTAGCAAATACCGGAAATATTATAAACAAAGTAGTTATATTCTATCAACATGCACAATTTGGACTGAAAATAAGTTCAGTAAAAAAACCGCTCGTGGGATAATTAACACACACACAGGAGAAGTGAATGTAACTTCATAATATTGAAGGTTCGAATTATCGAGAGTTTTATAGGATAACTTCGAATTATCGCGTGTTGTAGTCTGGCCAACCACAAATTTTACTTCGAAATATTGAGAGTACCAAAACGTATGGTTTTAGTTCGAAATATCAAGAGTTTTTCTAGGGGCTGAGCATGTACTTTGAATTAGCGAGAGGTTCGTATTTTTAAAAGTTCGAATTATCGAGAGTCGACTGTATATATATATATATATATGTGTGTGTGTATTTAACCCTTTTTTATTTAGATTAATATTAGTGGTCTATGAAGTTCTAATGATTAGTCACCACGCTGATCTGGATTTTCATTTTTAAAGGACAATTTACTACATATAGCAGAATCATATATTACTATGTCAGAAGAGCATACTGTGGGCCTGCTAAAATCCATTGTCACTCCAATAATTTGTGAAAGGAAAGAGCTAAATTCATAAAAGTGGGCTCTTGGTGTAGTACAACTGTTTAATGCTACAAAAAACTGCTTCCAGTGACATATGGCGGGAAAATTTGGAGAGTCTAAATTTAAAGTCTTATCTAAATAACAGTTTAAGATATATAAAAAAAAGTTAATTACAAAAAGTTGCTCAGCACTTCATCTAGGTATTACAAAAAACATCTTGTGTACAAAAATGATGAAAATGATAAGCACAAAGAACACAAGTGTTTGATAATGTTGAAGAAAACAGCCCTTTTTTCAGAAATGATGCTCATATATCTGCCTTGCTCAAAATGGTGTCTTCAGAACAATACCCATCTGGACACAGGTTTGCATTTACAATCGCACTTTCTTCAATGCGGCACATGACGCGCTGGCACAAGCATCCGTAATACAGTTTCGAAGTTTCTTCAGTATTGATGAAGTGTTTGCATGTACTATTATTTTATGTATCCCCACAGAAAAAAAATCGAATGACTTCAGGTCATGTGATAGTGCAGGCTATTCAACGGAACCACCGTACCTAATTACTTGTTGCTGGAATTTGTCTCGAATGTACTGCGTGGCACGTGATACCTTGCACAGTGGAACACTGTCGTGTTGGAACCATACGTTCCTGAAGTCACTCAATGTTAAATCCTCTAGAAAATCAACTAGTACGCATTACAGTAATGGCAAATATCGGGATCAAGTTAAGGTACTCTCGTAAAATACGGGGCGAATCAATCAGTTTTTAAATATTCCTCATCAGACACTTATCGACCATCCAATTTAATTCCAAACTTCGGTAGCACATCTAGGATTATTCAGCAACCAAAAATGGATACTCGTTTATTGCGCATAATATTACATGCAAAGCATGTCTTATCCGTCCAGATGATGTTGGCAAGGGACGTTAGCTGAACCTCCAAGCAGTTAATAATAAAGTTGCAACAATCATAGCGTCACGAGTGTGACATTTTCTTTTCTCTTCCGCGTCATGTCGCGCTCCAATTTTGGGATTTACGAACAGAATAGATATTCACCAAATTATCTGTGTTTAATATTTCTTTATGGATAGTGTCTTGTTTTACTAAATCGATGATGGTGAACAACTTTGTAATTGTCTTTTCTCTTGTATATCTCCTACTACTTTTAAAGTAACAACACTAACTCCAAATCAATACGCTAGGTAACGCTGCAAGCTAAGGTTTTTTTTCCTTAGCGCATGGCATCTTTACTATACCAAGACCCCACTTTTTGGAATATGTCTTATCTGTCATAAATTATTGGATTGACAACGGACTTTAACGAGAACACTATCTATTCATCAGAAGAGCACTCGAACAAGCTTATAAGAAAGTGTAGCAAACTCTTTTTATTCTTCTCTTGAACTAACATTTAGCTTAATGAATTTGTCATCTAGTTATCTTTATAAAATCTTTGGTCAACCTTCATGAGATATTTTCCGTTTTATTACAATAAAAACAGAAGCAGTTATTGTTGAAAATTATATTGAAAAGTAAATTTTCTTCAGATTCAAATTATTCAAAATACTCATTTAGTCCATTTTGTTAAATATTGAACCATTTGTACCTAAGTAGTAGCTCGGCGTGAAACAGAACAAAACACTACTTCTTTTTCAAAACATACAAAGATTTTTTAAATTTTATTTTATGAAAATTATTCCTATTTATATACTGACGGGGAAAAAATTCCCAGACCTAGAAAGACTTGCGTTAGATAAAAGAAATTTTGTAGACATGTTTATCTATCTAAAAATTACATCGATTCAAATTTTGTGCTAAAGAGTAGTGCTAATAGCGCCACTGAGAACTTGCAAATCAGGGTTGCTTTAAATACGTGCTGTAAAGTTCGTGAGCGTTACTTCTCTGTTAAATTTGACGTATTGAGTTGATGTTGGCCAAGAATGCCTTTAAGAAAACGAAGAAGCCATTATCAACAGCTCACAAAGTTTGAATGAGGTCGTGTAATAGGGCTACGAAAAGGTGGAAAAATTAGAGCTGCACTTAGTATCACAGTGACACAATGAACTGTTAGAAATCGGTTCCTTCAAGGGCAGCTCCGAGCCATGCGCCCTGTACCTTGTATTCGACTGACTCCAAGCCATTGCCGTTTGTGACGCCAATGGTGTCAAACCAGAGATCATTGTAGTATGGAGTGGAGATCTGTTGTGTTTTCTGACAAGAGCAGGTTCTGCCTTGGGCCAGAGATGGCCTTGTGTTAGCCAAAAGGAGGCAAAGGGAACGCATGCAACCCAACTGCCTGCGACCTATACACACTGGATCTACACCAGAAGTCATGGTCTGGGTAGCAACTTCCTATGACAGCAGGACCATTCTTACGGTTATTTCAAACACACTGTCTACCAATTTGTACTACAGCCTGTTCATTCAACCTATAATAATTCCATTCACGAACAGCATTTAAAGAGGAGTTTTCCAACGGGATAACGCCGACCCTCACACCGTTGTAGTAACTCAAAGTGTTCTACAGCAGCGGTCGCCAACCTTTTTGACCTCACGGACCAGTAAATTCATAATTTAAATCCGGCGGACGACTAATTGGATTTTTTAAGTAATAAGTATATTTATAAAAATATATTGTGATCTAAGAACACATAAAGTGTACCTAGTTAATAAAATGAAACTATTAATTGGAACCAAATAATGAAAGCTTCATTAATAAACCATAAAAAAAAAACAAAAAAAAAAAAAAAAAGAAAGCTGTAAAAATAAAACAATTAAAAAATGGTTTAAGTAAATCAAAATTTTAGCATTATACATTCCTAGTGTGATGGATATTCCTTCTTACTTGAAATTATGGATACTTGGATTCAATATTGTTACTGCAAGACAGAGAACTGCCTTTATTTCAAGGCGAGATCGATACCGTATTGTGATGGCTGTGACAGATTAAAAGGCATTTTCACTTAAATAAGTTGTGGAAATTGAATCAGAATTTTCATAGCCTATTCACTAAGTAAAAGGTATTCACTTTTTATAGAAAGCCAAAACTGAGATCTTGGAAAGGATGAATGAAATTTAAATTTGAAAGTTTCTTCGGACCATAAGTCGATGAGGTTTTCT
>BMAV01012929.1:0-12736 GCA_019973955.1 Trichonephila inaurata madagascariensis
ATAAAAAACCCTCCCCTTCAGTTCCATGTCAAAATTGGGAGTTGGTGATATGGTGCCCCATCTATCGTCCCTTCGGGAATTTCGCTGTGCTAATTCGTACTGTTATGGTGTTCAAGGCCAACGACAGGCGTACTTCTAGCCCCTTGTCACGATGAATTTCGTGGGCCTCTCTGACTACGTCAGACGGTGGCATTAAAAACAATAAAATTTTTCTAAATTTAAGAACATTAGTAAAATAAGGCCCCTTTCTTCCATAAATTTAAACATTTTCGGGGAAGGGGAAAACTTTTTTAAGAACGTGTTCTTTATTAAAAAAGTTGAGCTTTCTTAATATTGAGATACTGTTTTTTAATTAAATATGAAGAACGATTTTAAAATAAAAGAAAAAATTAAGAAAAAACAATGTACAATATTTCGAAACAATTGGAAATTTTCTTAAGGTATCCGACTACGTTCGGCCATGTTTTTAAAAAGCCATAAATGAATAATTTTCATGATATTTAGTGTCACTCAGGTTAGAATACATGTATAAAATTATTTTAAGAATTTTTTTGAAAAAAACAAAAAATTTAAAAACAATTTTTTGCAAAATTAAATTAGAATAATTTTTTTTTCAAAATGTTCTCTCCTTTTTAAAAAAATCTTTTATTATATAATAATTTTTCCCTATATATAGCTCAGACCTCTCTACGGGAAGGCTAAACTAAATTTTTGAAATATATGACTTAAAAATTGGGTTTATCCATTTTTTACGACAACAGAGGGACAATTTTAAAAAAACCCCAATAATTATTTCAATTGGTGGTAACTCGAAAATAAAGTGAATTTTTAAAAATTCTGTTAATCTCTCTAGAGGTCTAGCAAACACAAAAAAAATTTTAAATAGAAAATTTTTAAAAAAGGGCAAAATATTTTATTTAAATAACTTTTTTTCAAAATGTCCAAAAAAATTTTTTTTCATGTATTCTTACCTGGTGACACTAAAAATGAAAATTATCCATTAACGCTTTTAAAAAAACGGTTCCCCCCAGTCGGATAAAAAGTAAGGGGGGAAAAAAGTTTTTTTTTCCAAAATGAAGAAAGAAAAAAAAAAATTCAGAAGTAATTTTTTAAAATGTGTATAATTTCCTTTTTTTTTTTTAGGCCATTTTTTTTTTTTTTATTTATTTTGAAATATAATAAATAATGAATAATAATACTTATTGGTTAAACATACATAATTTTGATATTAAAATTCAAATTCTTGTGTTCAAATGAAAAGGGGTCTGAGGAATAATCTCTTTTCTGTTATTTGCTCAGGATCTCAAATGCCATTCTCACAAAAAATTTCTGAAAAATTTATTTTAAAACCTTTAAAAACACGTTTCTCAAACTGTGGGGGGCACCCCCTTGAAATGATAACTCTATGGTGGGGAGCATATTGAAAAGTTGAAAACTAAAAAATTATTCAAAAAATTTTTAATTTTGAAAATAAACAAACAAAATACTTTCTGACATAATAAAATACACGTTTACATTAATATAATACACTTATAAAAGTATCAGTACTGTACAATGTATTTTATTATTAATTTAACAATACTAAGCTAACAACAAGTTTGATAATTACCAGGGACTTATCTTGATGATTTGTACAGTTTATAATTAATTCCTTAACTGCCGATTAAAAGCTACGTGGTTCGCTCCCCAATGTCACCGTTTTTCACGTAGATGCGCGTATTTTGATATTTTTTTGGAGGGAGGGGAGAAAAAGGAATTAAAAAAAATAAGCAAAATCATCTGAAATAAGTAAATCCTTTGCAAACACTGTCAAGGTTCTTTTATTACATTCCAGAGACTTCGGAATAATTTAATGGATAGCAGTGCACAGTAAAGATCGTACTTCGGAAAGACGCATATATACGTCCAAAAAATTATGCTTTGGTTGAGAGAGACGTTTATATACGTCAGTGGCACATAAGAGATTAAAGTCATATTGTATCTTTAGTGTAAAAGTATAGTATTATTGAATTCAAATACACATTGTTATTGTTTGGAGGGGGCGCGATGAAAATGATGATTGAATATTGGGTCACGAGTATTAAAAGTTTGAGAAGCACTGCTTTAAGATATGAAGACTTTTTATTTACACTCTCTAAAAGTAACGTTGCATAATTAGAATAGGTAAGCATTATACTCCACAAAATAGATTCCGGCTGTATCCACTCACAAACATCCAAGCTTTGATTACCAGTGAAATGTGGTGTTTTGGATTTAATCGAGAGTGTGAGTGTATGTTTATTAACGTCACACTACAAACAACATGAGGGTTATAGGCGGAATGCCCAAAGGAACCGACACCTCCGAAAAGGGTTTAGAGCAGAGGTGGCTAACCCGGGGACCTTTATTAGTATAATAAAAATTAAAAATTGGGAAATATTTTTAAAGATGATTCATTATGTTGATTAAATTAATTAATCATCTAATACTTTACATCCAACACAGTTGCAACAAAAATAATAATTTTTGTTCTCTTCCAAATTTTTGAAAGATTATTATTCTATTGATTACTGCGCCAACTTCCTTCCAATATCCCTATTATATATCAGTTAACCACTTCAAAAATAAAATGCACTCTATCCGTCGTCAATTCTAATAATTTAGCCGTAACGGAACGCTTATTAAATAAAATCAAGAAGTTACAGAACTTTATTTATGCATCGTGTGTGCTCTTAGAAAAACGAAATAATTATGAATAATGAACACCAAAATAATCAGAACATAATTAAATTATTATTAATTAATTAATTATCTTATTCCTTGTTATTACCAAAAAAGGAAAAAATAGTTGCCAGGTGTCAAATCACAAGGTCAGATGCTCATGCTTAGCTAGTTTTAAAACAACACACGATTATACTGAAATCAAATGGAAAAAGAAAGAAAATCGGAATGGTTTTCAAGCACGAATATTTTCGGGCTACTACAGCTGAATCGGATATTCCACATCATCTAATGGTTTGGAATGTTGTTTATTTGCTTTATCTGTACACCACAAGGCGGAAAAATCTCGAACCATAAAAACAGAAAACGAAAAACATGGCTTCTAAAAATTCGTTACGTATTATCGCATCGGTGAGTATTTGTCCTAAATCTTATTTATGGCACTGTGTAGTCGGACAAAAATCATTAAATTTCTTGGAAAATGCAAAATTCATTTTTTAAAGAGATTTTTGTATGAAGAGTGGTGATTTTTAAATATAGTTATTTTAATAATTATCTGAAACTGTTTCATAACAACTTTGGATAAATAAGCGTTTTTTTTATTTATTTATTTTTGAACTCACATAATTTGAAATATTCAACAAGGTTTTTTAAATGTAAATCATGGTGCTAAAAAAGGATCTTTTTTTTACGTATTTGTTTCGTTAAAAAAAGTTTTTTTAATATATATATATATATATATATACGTTTCATGGCATAAAATACGTTTGTGTCAATAAAAAAAAACTTAAAGTTTTTTTTTTTTTGAAGGGGGAAAAAATTATGTTTTTTTTTACTCAAAAAAAAATTAAAATGGGAATTACTTTTTTTGCTTTCGAAAGGGATGTGTCATTATTATCAGTTTGTACGGAATTTTATTTGGAATTTAAAAATTTAAAGAAAAATAAATTTTTAATTTAAAAAAACAAAAAAAAAAGGTATTTCTACCGAAATTGGAACATTAATGCCCGGGTTAATTTATTCATTCAAACTAATTATATTCAAATTTTTTGATAAAAATTGCAAAATTATTCATTATTTATCCTTTTAACTCTTTTTTTTTATTTTCAACTGCTTTGACTAATGTCTACTGTCTGTTTAATTTAAAAATTTTTATCATATCATAGAAAAAAAAATGGCATTTTCGGTGAAAAAGTGCCCCCAAAAAAATATTTTTAATCTTCTCTAACAATTACTTTCCAAAATAATAGGGTTAAGCCTTTAAAATATTTCATTTTTGATTCCACGCGTTTTTTTTAAATTTATTTCGAATAAGTCATTTCGAATCTGGTTTATCAATAATCTTCGACCTGAAATCTGGCTTGCTTTTGGTGAGTAATTATTGTTTGGTTTTGAATCTTTGTATCAAACTTTAATACAAAAAACCGTCAAAAAAATTAAATTGAATACCGTAGGTAAAGGTTCATGGTCACAAACTCGTGACAGGCTTTGTCAGTCCGTTTGGGGGTGGTGCCAAAATCCGTGTGTAGAGCAGGGGTGCGAAATTTTTGGCTGCCCCCCCTTTTTAAGAGAATGCGACCTCTAGAGATAAATGTTCACAAATACGATGTAAATAGGCGCATTTCTTTCTTTTTTATCGAATAAAAAAATCACCTTTTTTTCTGACACAAATTAATATTATTTATAATTTAAAGAAAATTTTTTTTTTTCATAAAAAAAATCAGTAAATTGCCTTTTAATGAGTGCATGTGGGCAAGTTTTCCCTGATTATCTCGTGGTTTCGGATGGCTCTAATTAAATTTCCCATAATTTTGGGTTCAAACAAGGCGGTATTTGTTTTTGAAATTTTTGCTAAACCCGTTTCACATAAATACGTTAAAATTGTATTAGTAATCTGTGGCATTCTTGCATAGAACGGGATATTTTTTTTCCACGGATAGCCAATATTTTTGGCAAGGCTGAGTTTTAAATTGATTTCGAAGAGTATAATCACTAATCAAATCTATCAATTCCTTTCTCACTAATTTGAAGAGTTGAACTGCATATGTCGTGGGAAAATGGATCCGAATCCAACAAGATCGTTTTCGGGGAAAATTAGATCCTAAAAAAATTTTCTTTTAATTTTTTCAATTTTTTGGTGATGTTTTAAATAAAAAATTTCTAATATTTTTCCTTGATAAAATCGTTAAAAAAGGGAAATGTCTTTGTTTTATTCAATTCAGTTTCCAGAGACTAAGCTTATTTTTAAAAGCTTGAATTTTATTGGCTGAATTATGATGTTAATTCTCACCCTGCAAGCTAAAATTTTAAAATCGTTAAATTTTTTCGAAAATATCAACTAAATGCTCAGCTTTCTGAAACTTCATTGATATAATCCCTTTCATTTTCCAAATCAAATATCCGTCGTATTTTTCCACGGAAGCCATCAACTTGGTGTGTAACGGTAATCTTTTACGTTGAGCCCACCCATTCAAAGTATTGAAAAGAGACGGCTGTTAAGACTTTGCATTTAATGTATTTAAATTGAACTAACAACATTTTTAAAATTGTTGTCCTCTTCATCCTATCTTTGCAACAAGGTTGCCGATGAATCCAGTAATTAAATACCGAGGCGCCACTTTCTGGATTAAGCCTCTGGGCCTTTTATTCGAACCTGTTAATGCTGCAGCACCATCGGTACAAACCGCAACACAGTTTCCCGGAAAGGGACTTTACTTCAAAATATTCATTTATTTCTTCGAATTTTTTTTTCTCCATTTTTTTTTCCTTCAAACTTTTGCCATAAAAACCTTTATATCTTCATTAAAATAAATCTAACGTAAATAATTTGTTTGTGACATTTTAGTAATATCTAGTCTTGTAGTTTAAAAAATACAGATGAATTTTGTATCTTTTTATGACTTCTGACTCTTTTCGGAACAAATCTGCCGAGACACGGTATCTCTTGAAAATGGTATTTTTTTTAGTTCTTTCCTATTATCCCATGCATAATTGATGTCTTTTTTAGTTCTCAGGAAGGATAAGGGTTCTCAATTGTAGGGGGGCATCGTTTTCCTATTAGATAAGAAATTTTAAAAGAACTCGTAAGTTTTGGGGAGAAACTTTCATTTGAATTTTAGATTTTCAGCTCGTCTTTGAAAAAAACGGGATGTTTATTTTGAAGTTCTTTATGTTTAGTTTCAAATGCCTTTTTTAAATTTTGCTGGTTTCATGCTCTCATTTGTTAATTTTTTTGTTCAAATGCACATATCAGGGGTTCTTCATCATCAACAACACAAAATGTAAAACAATAAATTCCCATTGGATTTTCTTATTTTTTTTAAAGGGTTTAGTTAAAGGACCCCCAGTTTTGGGTTTGATTGGGTTTTGGGGTACGTATTCCATTTATCATTTTGAAAATAGGGGTTAATTTTTTTTTAAATAAAACAAATAAAAAAAAAAAAATTATCAATTTTTTTTTGAAATTCAATAAAATTAACGGTCTTTCTTAATATACACAACCCGATCAAAAAGGGGGGGCCCGATAAAAATATAAAAAATCATAATTTCACAACGTCATATGATAAAATTCGAGGAAAACTAAAAAAAAAAATGCAGGCGAACTTTTTTCATGCTACAACTTTACATGGAAAACCGCGTAAAACTTCAGCGATAATTTTTTTGGGCGTTGGGGTTGGTTTGGGAGCGCATGTCTAAAATGGCTCCCCCAACCCTTGATTACCCCAAATCCATCTCGTACGGTGCGCACCGTTCGACACAGTACTATAACATCAATACGTCCCGGGCAAATAAAAGGGGCTTTTTAGTAAAACTAAAATTACCGCGAAGAGGGCGTCATCACCGGAGAGAAAAACTTGCGTCTTCACCTTTACATACATTACCTTTCGGTCAAAGAAAGACGAACGGGAAATTAAAATTAAACAGTAAGTGACGGCGTTTCCCCTTTATATGTACACTGTATGGTATGCAGCATGCAGGCATAATGCATTTTATAAAAAATTTTGGGAACCCCCCCGGGGGGCGCGACCCCAGTTTGGGACCTCTGGTGTAAAATGAAAACCGATAAATCTGTCCGGCTCAAATTTCTCCCCGTTGGCGTGCTGTGGAAATTTGGGGAAAGGGGGGCCAGCCCCGATGTCGTTCTCGCACTTGATCTGTTAAAAAAAATGGGTCCGTCGTCAATACCCTTTTGGGTTCACTTGAGCATTCTGTCTAAAGCCATCATAGTACTTTAGTTTGCGATGTTAATAAATAATCAACCAATCTAATAAACAACAATGCAGTGAAGTAGCGGAGGGATGCAGAGGGGGCCATGAGGCGGGATATGAAAAGGGGAGGTGGCAAGTACCGCAATATTTAAATTCAAAAAATATTTCAAAAGCCAAATCGCGCCCGAGCGACGAAACTGACGGAAACGAGTGAAAGCTCTAATGCACGCACAGATACAGGAAGTTTATTAGTTGCTAGGCAATCGCATTCGTTTTTATGTTACTTAGGCTTCTGGCAACCGGTGTGTGAAGTCAATGATGCTCAAAATTATTTGCAAACAGAGGGACTAAATATCCATCATTGTGCTCAAAATATACGTGCTTTACATACTGTATTAGAAACAAAATGAGAGGAATTCGTGGTTGACGCTTTAATATATGCTAAAAGTTTATGTGAAGAGCTTGAAATTTCTTTTGAACCCCTAAGACGAATCAGGAGGAAGCATATATCCGGCGACGGAAGTAAAGATGTTCAGTTATCGTTCGAAGATGACTTTAGGCGAGCAATGTTTTCTTCAATAGACATTAGTAACTGCTGAAATTCAGAAAAGATTCTAACGGTTGCAGAATCTAGCGCAAAAATATGCTATTTTAAGGTATCCGACTACGTTCGGAACCGTGATTTTAAAAAAGCACATAAAGGGATAATTTTCATGATATTTAGGGTCTCTTAGGTTAGAATACATGTATAAAATTCTTTTAAGGACTCTTTTTGGCAAAAAAAAATTATTTAAATACAATATTTCGGCAAAAAATTAACTTAGAATAACCTTTTTTCGAAATGTTCTCTTTTTGTGAAAAATGCTTCTATTATAATACTATTTTGCCTGTATATAGTTCAGACCTCTGTACAAAGGCTCAACTATGATTTTCGAAAAATTCAAAAATATTTTCAGAGTTACAACCAATTGAAATAATTATCGGCGTTTTTTTCTTAAAATTTCTCCCCTCTGTTGTCGTAAAACATGGATAAACATTCTTCTTAGTTATATGTTTCAAAAATTCTAGTTGAGCTTCTGTACAGAGGTCTCAGAGGCTATATACAGGCAAAATATTATATGAATAAACATTTTCACAAGAAACATTTTTGAAAAAGGTTATTCTAAGTTAATTTGCCGAAATATTGCATTTAAATAATTTGTTTGTCAAAAATGTCCTTAAAACAATTTTATATCATGTATTCTAATCTAAGTGATACTAAATATCATAAATATTATCCAGTTATACGCTTTTGTAAAATCATGATTCCGAACATAGTCGGATACCTTACGGCCAGAAGTGATATTGAGCATGGACGAACTTAACTTAGATCAAACTCCTCAAGACATTAATAAAGACGAATTCCAACTTGAGCGCGTGCATCTACAAGCTTTCGTAGTTGCAACAGACCCATGATGTAAAAAAGAACTCATTAGGTTCGGCTATCTGGGTTTATTAAAATATACTATTGAGTCCAAACTTGAAGATGGCTTACCAAACATTGTCATAATGTTGAGAATTTTTTTAACATCTGCCATGAGTAATGCCAGTTGTGAGAGAAGCTTCTCTAAGCTAAAATTATTTAAAAATTGTCTCGGATCGACTATGTCCCCGTTAAGGCTGTAACGTCGTGAGTAGGTAACATATGAAAGATTGTCACAGCGAATTATTTATTCCTTCATAGGTTACTAAATATGAAGTAATAAAGTCCAATAAATATCCCGCCGGTGCAGTCAGTCATCTCACGGAAGTCAATCCTTTTCCCGAAAGCACTCGCTCATCTCTCACGCCACCGGCGTTCATCGCTTTTCTCATTTTTTTCCCCGTTCCTCCAACCCCTTTTTCTTTCAGGGCTCCGCTCCAGTTTTCTCCATCCAGGGCTCTCCCTTGTCTCCTAAAAAAACCCCCTTTTAAACACCAGGGGCGGGTCCACAATACGCCCCTCGTCTCTTCTCATTGGCAGGCCACAAAAGTCTCCTTTCGTCCCCGGGCCACAGTCGGGTCCTATTTGTGCGGCACACACAAATGCACTCCCGGTCAGTCTGGAATGTAAAGGCGCCAGTCGTCTCATGAAACACCTGTATTTTATGCATTGTCCCAAATTGGTTCCATAAACTCATTCGCTCGACACATGCCATGGCGACCTTGTTCTTTTCAGACAGGCTTCGCCTATTGTCAATAGGTTCCGGCTCTCTTTGACCATTATAACTCCTAGACCGGGTGTCGGTGTTTGCCCGAGGTCAGACAATAAACAATGACCCCATGGACACGTGCACTTGTCACTCACACCTGTTCGGAGCCATAAAACTTAGAATGAATGGAAGGGTGGGGTTCACCCCAACGAAGATCACAAAGGCAAAAATTTAGCTTATTCGGGAAATTGGTGACATAATATTACGAATAATATTGATAATTATATGAAAATTTTGCTATGGAAAAAAAACGTGAAAAGTGCATTTTTAATTAGTAAAAAATTTAAAGCTACTTTTTTTACTTTTACTAATTTTCTTGACTAATAATTAAAATAGAGAGACGACAAATTTCCGGTCGGCCTCAAGCCGCGAAAGCCCACGCTACGCTACTGCAACAATGATAAGCAGCAATCATTCTGAATCGAGAGATCTAAAATATATCTAAGGATCAAAAAGCGCTGTAAAAAAAAAATAAAATAAAGCTAGCACAGCTGCTATCTTACGTAACATTGTCGGTGTGATTTAGGAAGGTAAAGAATCAGTACACATTTTAAGGGATAAAAAACACCCAAGTCAAAGAAGTTCGAATGGTTCGGAAAATCATTTGTATTAATAAGAAGTTATTTGAACAAGAGTATTAAACTGGTTACATACTTTTTGTTTTACTGAATTTCGAATAAAAAGCAAAAACCACGAACTCTGAATATCTTTTGTTCTCTGATTAAATAAAAAAAAAAAACATAGAAAATATTGTCTTATCAATAAAGTCATGTGAAAAATTGTCATGTGTGCGTTTATTGTCTCTGAGTGACTCTCTTATAATTTGAATGCTAATTAATTTATAAGTAATATACTGTAATGACTTCAAACAGCTCTGTGGGATAACTATTTATTTCACAATATGAAAATCATCAAAAAATGTTTCATTACAATTTAATTTACGAAATGGGTCCGCAGTTGATGAGTCTCTTTCGCTGCAATGTCTTATTTCGCTTGCATAAACATAATTAAATAAAATGATCCTTTAGAGAAAAGTCCCATACATATGATGTGCCAAAGGGTCCACCGTTCTCAGTTCGCTCTCTGTAATTCCACTCTGAGTTTGGGTGAGCTCGCTGGCTCTAGCTCTGCCGTGAGGTTGCTGATTCGAAACCTCCTCGGTTCGAAGTCCACCTGAATTTGCGGACTCTATTAACAGGCTGGAACGTTTGGATCTAATGGTGCTGGATACAGAGCTGTTTTTCCGCTTAGGCACGTGCATAGGGCGCAAAAATATGGAGGGTGCAAAAAAAAAAGAAACAATTGATAATATAGCGAACTCACCGCCGCCAATCGAGTCATGAGAGTAACATTTTTACCATTAAGAGACTAAAGACTGAAATGAGATCTAACATGGAAAATACGCTCAAAATGATATTGCAATGGAAATTGATTACAATGCATTGATTTGCAATGATCCAAACTCGACAAAAACCTTTGTTGTGTAAAAGTACAATGACAGTGACTCAACAAGGAATAAGAATGTTTGTGAGAGGTTTTCACCTATCTCTTGGGCACCTAGATATGTGGGAGGTAAGGAAGAAAACTCGCCATGATCCAATAAATCTATTTATTGATCACACAATATAAAGACACAAATTCAATTAATAACTGTAAGAGAATGTCTCGGTTCTAACCGCGAAAGTGAAACAACGACGATAATACACAAAATATTAGGAGACTATAAAACTCAATCCTTGCTTTATAGAGGATCTAATCTATCATCCGATTTCATCTAATATCAATTTAATCTCAGTGAACAATCGTCATTTTAAAGCTTCCTCCTAATAAGTCTTCAATCACAATAATTCAGATATGATACCTATCAGTAACAATATCACCTCTGATTTCGGGTTTATCTCCTCTCCTACTCTCTATTCTAGCTAGAAAACTTCGACTATATATAGTAACTTAATTTGAATATCACGATTTTCTTCTTCCAAAGGGTTGGTTGTGAATAACGCGAATTGATAGCCCAAAGATTTCTCAAGAGGATTAGTTGAAGGATCGCGAATAGATCCGTCACATGCTTAAAAGCAAAAGATAGTGATGTGATAAGTATTGAAAAAAGATGATAATTAACAAGTTGAAAATAGTTCATATAATAATGTAAACTCAATACTATAATTATGAATGATTTCATTAATTTGTTGTACTAATTTTAAAAAAAAGGGGTGGGTGGTCCGTGATGCCGTAAGGTAATAAATATACAAGAGTGGCCAAACCATGACACTATACTTTCCTTAAGGCTGCCGGTTGCCAATCCAGGACACGACGGGTTCATAGGGGGTGATAATGGAAAGACTCTCCAAGTAGCACAAACAAAGAAAGAGGGGGGATAAGAGAGCTAAGGGAAAATCCCTCCCGAACCAAAACTTGCAAGGTAAGAACTGAATGGGGGAGGGCCTCTGGAAATAAGCGAGGAGCGTAACAATAGAAAGTGCCCAAAACGTCGAGGAGGTTAAAACGGTCCAGTCTGGATATAAAAAGCTTTATGTACAGTAAAGACAAAGGAGGATCTGGCTGCACCATTTGGGATCCACTCATGGTCAGCAAATCTCCCCTTTAATTTCCATATATACCGTAAAGATTCGAGATCCACTACAATTCAATGCAGATATTTATTCCGATTCAGTTCATATTAAGCAGTATAATCTCATAGTTTGTTGCTGATAATAAAATTTGCTGGATCTGAAACAAAAGAAGATAATTGCATCTGATGTGTTGAAGAGGAAAATTGTGATGGTAAGGCTGATGAAGTTTCACCTTGATGTGCACTTATATCCTAAAGGGTTGTGTAAAATTGCAATTCTTTCTGTTTGGTGTTAAACAAATAATTCTTGTGACGCCTACAACAACAAGTGAATATTTGTCGCGAGAGGGCGCTAGTGTGTGTAGTGCAGTGTATGTGTAAACAGTTTAAGAGCAAGAGCGTATGGAGAACGCTCTAATTAAATTCCTTTTTATCTTAGTCCTAGCCATTTAATGTGTGGTGTAATCTTTGAGAGATTTTTAAAAATATGTGTAGTGAATCAGTCCGCGCGAACGTACATGGTCCGTCCAGCCGAAGATGGCCGGGACTGAAGAAAAGGAATTTTAGTGTACGCAACGAGCACAAATGAAAACAAAGGAAGCGTCCTTTTAGTGGAGAGAAAATTGATATTCTCACTTGGTGAGAGGTCAGTCGTCAATTTTCTTATTTTGTGTTTTGAGAATAATTATTTTGTAGTTTATAAGTGGTTGAAATAACTTTAATTTGAGATTGAGATAGTTATTTTGTGATTTATAGGTGTCCAATTTGTGGCTGAGTTAACATTAATTTGTGGTTTAGGTAATTATTTTGTGATTTATTTGTTTCATTTGTGATAGAGATAACTCTGATTGTGTTTTGAGATAATTATTTGTGATTCATATGTGTTACATTTGTGGTGGAGATAACTTTAATTTGTGATTGAGATAGTTATTTTTTGACTTATAAGTGTTTAATTTTAATTGAGTTAACAATTTGTGTTTGGATAATTGTTTTGTGATTTTTTTGGTTCATTTTTGGCTAACTTT
>BMAV01012932.1:25773-48760 GCA_019973955.1 Trichonephila inaurata madagascariensis
AATACAATTGAAGCATTTTTTACAAAAAGAGAACATTTGGAAAAAAGGTTATTCTAAGTTAATTTTTTGCCAAAATATTGTATTTAAATAATTTCTTTTGTCATATAGTCCTTAAAACCATTTTATACATGTATTCTAATCTAAGTGACACTAAATATCATGAAAATTATCCATTTATGTGCTTTTTTAAAATCATGGTTCCGAACGTAGTCGGATACCTCAAAACACAATTTGAAATGTAAATTCTAAATCAACTAACCTTAACAAAAAATACAGTCAAACCTCTATATAACGAAGTCGCTAAATCCCCGAAAAAAGTTCGTTATATGGAAAATTCGTTATATAGAGGTTCATCTTTTAATATACTTTATAAACCACATAAAACAAACTTTAAATTCATAAACACTATATATTAAAAAAAGTAAATATTCACACCTTTTTTAAAATTAGTATATGTTTATTTTATATATTTTAAAAAATGAAAAAAGAAACAAAGAAAGAAAAATTGCAAGAAAAACACGAAAAAAGAATGTCGAAGAATTCACTGTATTTTCAATGTTAAGAAAATAGTTTTATACTAAAATTAATGAGTTATAAGGACATTTTATAATTTAAAGCATACAATTAATATTAAGCATACATTATTTTATAATTAGAACATGGGACAACTCCACTGAGTGTGAAAGAGGGTATCGAAGATGTTTCTAGTGAACTGGGCAATGAGGGTTAAAGGCTTCACTTCTTGGATGAAACGTCCAGAAATCCATTGCTCTCGGCGAATTAGGATCTAACAAAACCAGTTCAAGATTTATGACTACCATAAAATGTGTAAAAGAGAGAATAACTTGAAATTTTTTCAAAAATACTTTAAAAAAAAGGGAAACAAAAATTGAATCACAAAAGAAAAAATTCGTTATATAGAAAATGCACTTTGCTATAGAGAGGTTATTTTACGAAGAAAATCGTGAAATGTTCAAGGTTCCTGGAAAAAGTTCGCTAAATAGAAATATTCGCAATATAAAGGTTCGTTATATGGAGGTTCGACTGTATTAATGTATATGCTTTTTCAAAATCATGGTTTTGAACGTAGCCAGTCATCTTAAAAAAATTAAAAATTCTAGAAAGATACGATAGTATTGAACTTGTAGATTAACTACATACATTTCATTTACTACATTTTACAAAAACTTATAAATTAAGCAAGATATTTTCAATGAACTTAGATTACTTATCCTTCAAAAAATTAAATCAGAATTCCGGAAAATTTATATATATTTTTAAAAATTTAATTTTAAATAGAAATTAAAGGAATTTCTTTTTCATTTCATAAGTTAAAATGTTAACATGCATCATAATTATGTTTTTATTTTAAAAAAAAATAAGCAAATTCTGATTTATTATTCAGAGAACTAAAGAGAAAAGAGATGTTTTTAAACAAAATAGCAGTTGCCCTATAAAATTATCATCGTTTATTTCAATGTCATTGAAAAAGTATATATAAATATTATTACGGTAACTCACAAATTCAAGAATTAAGTAATAAGTATCTTTGATAGAATATTGGGAAAATTTAAATGTTCATTTTGTTTAGTATACGCAGCATTTTATTTGTTTAAATTCAAGAATTTCTTGAAAAAACGTTGCAAAAATCATGTAAATGGAAACAAAAGAAAAAAAATTTTAACTTTCTTTGAAAAAACTTCCTTTTATAGTAAAATACAAAGATATTTTTCCCAGTAATTATTTATAAAACTTACATCTTACACATTTTTTAAATTAAAAAATTAATTTAATGCATATCATTCCAATATTTTCAGAAATTTATTGAAAAAAGATATTTATAGCCTACCTACCTGATTTAAAAACTCGATTTTATAAAAAAAAATTGGTATAAAATTAATTAATTTAAAAAATTACATTCAATTTAATCGCTTATAATGGATAAAAAAAAGTCTAAGTCAAAAACGAAGAAAATAATAACTAAACAAGAGAATTTTACTTTCAAAATACAGGGTGTTTGGGCTTAAGTATCCATTGGTTGTGGGTTATTATTACGAAACTACCCATCTGAATAGAATAAACTGTACATCTGTGGATTGGAAACACCTCCGAGAATTTTTGTGTCTGGTCCGACAGGCCGCACGTACGCGCATTATTCGGCAATCAGAAACGATAAAACTTGCTACATTGACTTCATTAGTAAAGATATGGATGCCACAGCAAAAGGTACAGTGCGTACTTTGGTTAGCGGAATTTAAATTAGCCACGCGTGTACAGCGACGTGTTCGAGCAGAATGGTATGTCATTACTGGCTTGCCTAATAGACTTATCAGGACTCCAACAAAATGAATCATGCACACGATCAGCAGTGTCTTCTATCACGAAAACTTAAGAATACTTGCCAGTTTAAGATACTTAAGTTCCCGTCTCTTTTAAAGTTCTTTTGGTCAATAGATTTTGATGTCAGAGGATCGACATTCCATTCTGCTTGAACACGTAGCTATACACGCGTGACTGGTTTAAATTCCGTTAACCAAAGTACTAATTTCCCCTTTTGCTGTGGCGACCATATCTTTACTAAAGAAGTCAGTGTAACAAGTTTATCGTCTGCGATTACCAAATAATGCGCGTACGTGCGGCCGATCGGACTACACCCAAAAAAATCTCGAAAGGGTTTTCAATTCATGGATGAGCAATTTATTACATAGTGATTGGTAGTTCCGTAATAATAAACTTTAACCCGAACCCCTTGTATATTACAGAGCATTTAATCGACCGTTAAGCATTTAGTCTTTAAAGGGACACAGTACGATTCAATTGACAAAAATTGGCCAAAAAAATCAAATATAATTTTTTTAGCCTAAATTATTATATTTTTGTACTTTTCTCTATAACCTCATACAATTTAAAAGCTCTAAACTTAAAAAACGCAGAATTATGATAGTTTTTGTGTTTGTTTTTATTCACATTCCTATGGCCAATCAAAAAACTTACCTATCTCGGAAAGATAAAATAACTAGTTTGTCTTCATTTAAAATGCTAAGGCTTTTTTTTCTATTGTGCCTAATCCTTTGAATTTTTTTTTACCTATTGCTAATAGTACATGTTACAAAAGTTGGTATGCATTTTTGAATCAAAGCAATACTTATTTTTTTTAATTAATTGAACTCAAAATTTGTACATTTTTTAAGGAATTTTCAATAAGCATTCATAAAAAGAAAAATTGTACGAATACCAATCATGTTATCGCAAAACTCATACCAGCTTTTGTTATACATAGTGTGATATGGTCGATCTTTGGTGACCATATCTTGGGTTTTCAGCGTGAATTAGAGGTGTGGGGTTCTCGAAATGAATCAACATTTTAGAATTCTTAATATGACTTTATTAAGAGTTTAACTTAAATTTCTAATATATTGAACAAACTTATATTAAGTGAGGATAAACCAAAATACGTAGCCGTAGCTAAAACGAATCGCGCAACTTGGATCATTTATCTAAATAATTATATTATCCGCCTACTCTCAATTCTAATAATATTACGATTTCTCATATCAAATAATCTGTCCTACCTTGAATTCCACGCAACGGTTCAAACACCTTCAGATAGGCTGTTGGGCGCGCGTGCAATAGTATGCTCCTTGTAGTAATGGCTAGGAATCCGTGATTCTTTTGGTAGGCCGTCAAATTACACTTCTATCTTTTCCCAAACAGTACTTTCTCTAAATTGCCATCCCGCTTACTAAAACTTCTGTTCTTTTAAAGGCTATCTTATTTACATCTACACTGCATTTCACTTCTTGGATTTGGGTTGGAAAAGATTTGCCCTTAATCTTGGCCGTCAAAGAACCCAGAGGTTATGGTACAGAAAAGACGCGTGAGCCCGTCACAATAGTTTGACGTATTTGTAAATCAAATTTCATGAGTGTACGTAAAGTTTTTTTTTGGAGGAGTAGCATTTTAAAATCACTTCACAAAAACTTCAAGTTTTTTCCTTAAAAAATTAAATCGCCAGCATTTTATATGAAATTTGAGCACAAGATCTTTTTTACATAGTACACACACATAGGAGGCAACCAAAAAAATTTTGAAAATCCTTAAATTAAAAATTTTTGCGTAAATCGTACCATGTCCCCTGAAAACATTGATTAATCGTTCTTCATCGTATTATAATTGAAACCCATAGAATTTTCTGAATTCCTTCTATATCAGAGGCTATGCTACCCCCCTCCCCCTTTCCCCCGAAAAATATGCGAAGGTTTTTTTTTTAAAATCATAAATGTTATGTTTCTACAGCTCTTCTTTAATTACTTATGCTTTAAATTGCTCTGTATTTAAAATTTCACACATAACTATAATAAATGTACCCTTTATACTTATTCATAACGTCTTGAATAATTAAAGGACCAATTAATATTTCAGATACACTCTAATATGTTTCAAAGGTTCAGTAGAATTAAAGCGCAACACTAGTTAGTGAAATATGAGTTTACATAGTACAAAAGAAAAAAAAATTCCATCGCAAATATTTGTTCTTCTATAGGCGCCTGCTGCAAAATGATATGACTAGAAAAAAAAATATAGGAATTAAGAGATTAGTTCAGAGAGATTGAATGTCTGTGTGTACATAAAACTAATTTAATTTTTCAATGTGTAACCAACTCATTTTTTAAATTGAATATTTATTTTTATAAATGTCTCTCATGGACAATTGAAAAAAAGTTTTCATCCAGTACGAAAAAAATGCGTTTAACTCTGAGATACAAAGCAAATTAATATAAATACTTACGATTTTTTTAGATAATGATGACGTTTAGTAAATTATAAGGAAAAAATAATTAAATAAAGTGATATATTAAAAAAGATAATTAACTAATATTTGATTTTTATCTGTTCATTTATTTGTTAATTAATAAACGTTTTAACTTGTTTGCCCCCACACCGTATTGGCTACCGAAAGCTGGTCACAGACGGTTTGCCCGTCTGCTGTACGGGTAATGATATTTTCTTTTTTCTTTCTCTTTGATTTGCATATATTTTTAATTCTTATAGTGAGATTATTAGTGCAAGTATTTTTAAGAGATGCAGTTTATCCATGGTACTGAGAGAGAAATATCGAGGATTTTCTTTGTGGTAAAAGCGGGAATTTTTCATTGAAGGCACGAACTCAAATTTTTGAAAAGATTCGTTAAAGAACAAGGATTGTGGCAAGGCAATGTTCAATTTGTTGCTTTAGAAAAAATGAAAATGTAAAGATAATCCTAAAAAGCCGATATTATACTCTGTCCCCAATAGACTTAGACTAAGTATTACACCATGTAAGACTTGGCATTATACTATGCTTCGAATTGCGTGTGCTTATACATATTGACACACGCATAAAATCCTCACCCGTTTGAAAAAGAGGTATACAAACATGAAATATTTTTGTAAATATGAAAGAAGCTCTTGTAAATATGTGAAACATTTTTCAAAATAGGCAAAGTGTACTTATAAAAGTCGAAAACTTGGGGTTTTTCTTATGTTTGTAACGAATGGTAATAGAACGCCCTCTCCTGGCCGTATGGACAAGTAACCAGTCTGACTGCTACCTCGGTGAAGGAAGGACGTGCCAGAGTCAGCCTGCCACCTCGGTGGAGAAAGGACATGCCAATGTCCGCCCTCGCAAACCCCTTAGTATTTGTATAAAGATTAACTGGGTTTTTTTATGTATTTGTAACTGTGTGCTCAGTTAGAAAGTACAAACAATTAAAATTATTTGAGCTAGCCGCCGGTGTTATTTTTGAGTACACGTTATATGTTCAAAAATTATATATATATATATATAAAAGGAAAAAAAAAATAGCGTGTAAGCTTTAAAATCAAAAATTAAAAGAAAATTATTCTATTTTTTTCATTTTGCTTAATTATATACGAATAAAGTGTGTCTTTTTTTTGGATGGGGGGAATTTGGGGCAAACAATTTGACCATTTAAGGCAGCGATACTCAACCTGCGGCCCGCCGGACCTTTCTGAGTGGTCCGGTCATGCCCCCTTTCACTAACAAATTCAATTATTTAAGAACAATGTATTAAAAATTCAGCTAGAAATTCTATCAATCAAGCAATTCTGTATATCGATTTTGCTATCGATGTGGTACTGGTAAGAATGCGGGATAACTTTTTCTTTTGTAATAGTAACGGTTAGTGTTAACAAATAACAGTAGAATACTGACTATTTTATGGGTGAAACTAATTTTTAATTAACTCTTATGCCTTCCAAGCGAAAGATATCAAAAGAATATTTGTTTTTCCAAGACGATGGAGATCTTGACTGTTTCGTAGAAAAACGAACATGAATCAACAACTTGTTTAATTTGTTATGAAAATACTATATTTAAAATATATAATTTTGCTCGTCACTATACCACTAAGCACAAATCCTTCAGTTCCTCCTTTTTTCAGCAACAAAATATTTGGGGATGGGGGATTTGGGATCATTGACGAAAGGAAATCGAAATTACCCCATAACAGGGTAAGAAAATGCACCCTTTTCTGAGAGTTGAGTTTGATGGAGTTAAATATAGTTTAAAATGAAATCCAAAACTTAATATTTTGATCAATTTCTGCATTTTTAATGTGCTTGATCTTATAGCGTCCGCCACCCTCCGTTAATCCTCATGTGTGCGGTCCGCGTGAAATAGTTGTCGTATGTATGTGGCCCGGCTGAAAAAAAGGTTGAGCACCACTGATTTAAGGGGTTAAGACAGTACTTTTCAAACTTTCAATATTTGCGACCCAATATTCAATCATTATTTTCATCGCGCCCCCCTCCATACAATAACAATGTATTGAATTCAATAATACAATACTTTGAAGCTAAACCTACAGTAGAACTTTAACCTCTTAAGTGCCACCGGCGTATATAAACGTCTCGCTCAGCCAGTGTGTTAATTTTCCTGGACGTATATATACGTCTTTCCTAAGCACGACATTTTCTGTTCATTGCTATCCATAAAACTATTTTGAAGGCTTTGGAATGCAATAAAGGACCTTGACAGTGTTTGGAATGATTTACTTATTTCAGAGGATTTACTTATTTATTCCCCCCCCCCCCCCAATACACCAGATACGCTCACTTACATGTTAAACGTAAGTGAGTGTATTAACTTCATTGGGAGCGAATCGCGTAATGTTTACTCGGGTTTTAAGGAATTAATTTTAAACCGTATACATTATTAAGGTAAGTGCTAATTTTTGTTTTATAATTTTGTATATGACAAGCCTATGGGGACACTGGTAATTATTAAACTTTTTTTTAAGTTAGTATTGTTAAATTAAGTATAAAATTCATTGCGCAGTACTGATATGTTTATAAGTGTATTATATCAGTCTAAATGTGTATTTCATTTTTTATTTGTTTGCTTTCAATAAATTAATAATTTTTTAAATATTTTTTGTTTTCGACTTTTCAATATGCTCGCGCCCCCTTTGTAGGATTATCACGCCCCCTGGGGGGGAGTGCCCCACAGTTCGAGAAACACTGGATTAAGACAACTACACATATAAAATAAAAGAAAGCTGCGAACTTTTAATGAGATGTCTAAATCAGGTAAAGAAGTCATCTTAGGTATCAATTTCATCTCTCGTTCAAAATTAGAAATTACAAAGCTTGTCACTGGTTACCAACGTGCAGCTCTATAAATTTATACTAATTCAAACCAATCCAAATAAATATCTGTATCTGTGAAATGATAAATACAGTTATAAAATTAAGTATTGTTTCAAAAAAAAAAGTTTTCTTAAGAATATAGTAAATAAAATCCATAAATTCTTGCTGCAAGTCTTTGTCATTTTTTGTTTTTGACATTCTTTACCATCTCAGTTATGACGAGCGACTGATTAGGAACTGTGTATGAGCCAATAAACTGTCGCGACCCTGTGGTCGCTGATGCCATTAGAGACACAGAATAATCAGAAATTATAATAAAATCAGTATTTTTATTAATCTTGGAATTTACTATGAAGAAATGTCCTACACCGAGGGAGCAATCATTTTTTATGCACTAAACTAAATATCTATAGCAAATTATTGGAGCACAGTAATGTTTTCGCACAGGTGCAAAATCGTCTTCTTTATGCGATAGCATTACACTCGTCATATCTACACGTGCACCCCAAAAATAGTACGAGGTCTTTTCATCTGACATTGCCCCGACAACCGATGGCCGGGAGAGAAAAACACTACTCCACCTACAAGTCGGAACCCCAAGTATAATTCTAGGAATAGGAGGTGCCCACATCCACCCCGACGGAGTGGAAAGATAGTCCGTTTTGAAACACTAAAAAGGACGGTTGTGTTTACTTCCTCCTTCACTACTAACATATTCTATAGCAGGGGTGTCCAACCCAAATGACTTTGCGGGCCACTTCGGAAAAACATTATAGTCTCGCGGACCGCACATAAAAATGTGTACCTTTATATCAGATTTGGAAACAAAAAAACATTTACTGGAGTAAAAATTTAAAACAGAAGGAATTATTATTATTCTTTTCGTTATTTTTCATGTATACAGACATAGATAATATAATAATGTTTATGTAATACAATAATGCAATGATAAAATAATGTTTCAAATATTACAGTTGCCATTTTCTTGAAAATTACGGTGTTCCTTTTGAATTGATCTTTCGTTACTCATTGTTGAAATTTGATTGTGCTGTCATTCGCAAACGATTAATATACATTATTCTTTACCTTAACCGTCCTGAATATATTTTTTAAACTTTATAAAACATCTCTGACTGTCTCTTGCTTTTTGGGCACTCCAAACAGGAAAGGAGAAGGAGAAACGAAAGTCGCACACACAAAGAATCATGTACCATCCACAGTAAAGGATATGCATAATGCACAATTCGGAATTTATTAAAAAAGTAATTTACTATAGTAAAATCAAACGTAACTATTTGATAAAATATAAATCTATTTTAATCTAAAAGATTCTATTATCAAAAAGGATTTATTTTAAAACAATAACAGGTAACACGCAAATACATTGTAGATTTATATATATGTATAAATTTCCCCCCAAATAAATTTCAAAATGAAAAAAACTTTAAAAACCTGATATTTAAAATTTTTTTAAACGAGTCGGTGGGCCGCATCTTACGTACTGGCGGGCCGCGTGTTGAACACCCCTGTTCTATAGAATGGACATAGTCAATAAGCTAAATAACTTCCAACAGCAATTATACGTACTGTAATTAATAGCTGTGGATGAAATAAACCAATTATTTAAAATTTCTTAACTCTCACACTACCCATCAATTTTTCCAAACGTCACAGCTCTTATCTTTGCTACAATCCGATATAACAGCACTGGTCAGGATTTGACCGGTATCACCGGACTAAAGATCCTCTTCCCAAACTTCGATATTAACTTTGATAATTTAACATTAATAGCAGCGTAACGATTAACTATTGGACTTACTTCGCGAGAGTTCGAATAACACTCAAATTAACATAAATCACGGCTTTTCTACGGGAAGCGGTTTTATAAACATACAACAGTTAAGAAATATTTTCCCCTGAGGATTAATGAAAGGTATGGATGGGACTCGTCACAATACCTCCCGGCTGAGAAAACGTGTTTTGCAGATGGGTCCAATCGACCCGTTAAAAAAATTTCGTAAATTCAGGAAAACTCTTGAATAAGGCGACCTTTTACTGAGCAAAATCCGTCGCTGTTCCCTTAACAACAGTATACCCGTTTACTTCGAACCAGTCTCTAGCTCTATCCGTAAGGTGTCCCTTGACATAAGCGCAGGATAAATTTAAGGGTATCTAATAAAATGCGTTGTCTTCAATGATGATAAGAAATTCAACCACATTTTCTTTTCCAGAAAAAAACATGTCAGGCAACACTTTGTGACGGGGCTTTATCAGAATTGCTTCTATTAATCCTCTTGGAATTTCTTTGGGGCCAGAATGGTAATTCTTTCCAACCAACCCAAGAAGAGAGCATGTTTATGCAGATTAGGAATCGTATATATTGGAACGTTAATATTCGCGAGTAGCGCTAAGTAAAGCTATGTGAAGTGAGGTTAAGTTCTAGGAGAAGAGTGTTAGTGTATTCTGTGAGTTCCGTGATTCGGTCTAAAGGTGCCAGTGAAGATAAGCAAAAGCGGGTCTGAGACCAGAAAAGTATTGCCTTAGCCAGAGCAAGTCAGATTGAAGGATAAATTGATGATTTACGGACCGTAGCTGTTTGCCAAGGAAATAGCTGTAAGCCTTTTTGTTTAAATTTTACGAATAGAGCGGATACTATTAAGTTAGGAAATAATCTATAAATATAGATTCAGTGGTTAATTGCACTATTTATCAGAATTACGGTTTGCGTCGCATCACTCCTGATCATAAGCCTCCTAGACTATTGTTGTTTTATTGTATATAAATTAAGATCATAATAAATTGATTTTATTTTGGAAGAGTTTAGTGGTTCATCTTTCGTTCCCTCAGACATAGATCGCGTGGATGTTGACGATAGGATACCCCCAGGGCACGGGATAATACAAGGGCCCCCAACCCTAAGAATATCATAACCTGAACTCTCGAGGTAACTGCTAACCCAAGGGTTGAGTTGTTGGGCACCACTGTTGCGACCCTATGGTCACTGGTGAAGTTGGAGACATCGAATAATCATCCATTATAATAAAATCAGCATTTTTATTAATCTTTGGTAATATAAGGTATAGCAGGTTTGTAAGCATTATTTAATTTTTAAATAAGATTCCTTTAAGGATTTCCACATCCTTAAGACCAGTGCCGGTTTATCCATTGGGCGCTTGGGGTGGGCGGCCAGGAGCCCGGAACGCGGATAAGCTGGAATTAACCAGGTTTTCTGGTAGTAAATTTCGATCCTCCAGTGTCAAGGGGGCCAGTAGATCTTTTGCACCCAGGGCCCGAAATTAGTTTAAATCGGCTCTGCTTAAGACAAAAGCTGTATCAAACTGATGAGTGATAGCGTAGCAATCAGCGATACTAAATAATCGTGTTTTAATGCATCAACTTTGTAAAAAAAAAAAAAAAAGCAGTTTTTCTATTATTCAAAATCTTGTATAAAACACCATGCGAAAAAGAAAGAGTAATGTTAGAGTATATTGAAAAATATCATTCTCTTTGCATACGACTATTACTAATAATGTGATATATTAGTACGATAACGTTCTCTTTTTCTTGAAAACTGGGCAACGACAGTGCAACAATCATGCAAAAGTTCGATCTATTCCAAGGCCCCTCAGGGGGCTCACCTTCTTTAGGTGGGTACGGGTGTCACAATCCCGAGGTACCCTAGTGATCTTTTTCTTTGCCCAAGGGGTTTACTATCTTTGGTAAACACGGGTGTCACTACCCCGGGGTACCCCAGTGATCCTTCTCTATTTTCGACCCTCCATCTTGTCATCCAATTTCTCCTTTTCTTCTTTTCCCGTCCAGACCACAGACTTATGAATGTTTGGCGCAGTATAGCCAAAACTGGCTCTTGCGCCATAAAACACCAAACTCACTCACTCACTATTCCAAGGCAATCATCATCATCATCATATCTGGCAAGACAGCCTCTTGTTGGCCAGTGCCTTCCTTTGAAATTTCCCCCATAATGACCTCTTTTTTACTTTTGTTCTCCAAGTTTTCTCGTTTATAATCCCTAAGTCTGATTTTACTGAGTCTACCCATCTCAGCCTTGGTCTTCCACGTTTCCGAATTCTGGTGACTTTGAGCTGCAGCACCTTTTTGACAACATTCTCATCTGGCATTCGAATTATATGGGCTATCTTATTCATTCTATTTATTGTTATGTATTTAATGATGCCAGGTTGTTTATAAATTCTATACAGTATCTTCTCCAGCTATTGTTTTCGCTTACACCTCCAAGTATACTTCGATGTATTTTTCTCTGAAAAGATGCCATTCGATTTTCTTCCAGCTTTGTTATTGCCCAAGTCTCAGATGCATATGTCAGTACTGGTCTACTAAGAGTTTTTTAAATTTAAGGTATCCGACTACCCTAAAATCTCGATTTTTTTCAAAATTGACAAATTTTTTTTATGATTTTATTTTATAGGCCATCTTATTAGCTTAATAAAAATACCAAAATATTTTACATTCACTAGAATAAAAACTACACGCCTTTTAGTAAAATCAGATGCCATAACCTTTCACACGATGCCAAACTTTAAAATGCGTTTTACTCGAAATGTGTTTTTTTTTCGTAAAACTCAAACGGAGACGGCGATTGCTCAAAAAGTTTTGAAATAAATTTGCTGAAATTTTTTGTGTATGTTTTGTATAACAGTGGAAGTATTTTGATCTTCAGATTTATCAATTAGTCTTTTGTTTCAAAATTTACAGTCCTTTATGTGAATATAATCACTGTTTTTTTAAGCAATTTCATATAGTCACTAAGATAAAGTGCTCTACTTTTTGTAAAAATTAAAATATCTCTTATCCTGAAGGTCATTTCAAACATGAATAACAAAGAAACACATCAAAATTGAAAAATTGAGAATTTGTTCATAAAATTTTTGTACAGAGTGGGCCTCGTTTATGTAATTTTTTGTACATTTTCAACAGTTTTTTCCCATTTTAATGATAATAAATTTTTTTTCTGTTTTCCATTTTAGAATTTTTCCCTTGAAATATACTAAATAAATCTAAAAATCACAAAAAAATCCCCATATCTCCATTTTTTTCAAACAAAAGTTGTCGCAAGTAGTCGGATACCTTAAAATTTTGTGTTTCTTGAGAGAAATTTAGATTTTAAAAAAACCTCCTCAGTTCATAAAAAGCCTTAGTTGCCAAGTATAATTGATTCTGGATTTCATGATTTCTTGATTTATTCTGTTACCAGAGGTAATAAGTGATACTAAGTAGGTAAAACTTCTAACTGTTTCAAATTTATATGAATCTATTTCCAGATAAGGATTTGGGATTTTATCCTTTACTTCTAGGCAATTGTTCCGCAGTCAAGTGTCTTGGCGACGGAAAACCCCAGCTTGTATGCATATTTGGCTGTAATCACTTACTATTGTAACCCCACTTAGGGTCAAGAGGGGAGAAGACTTGACACTCTAACGCCGAGAAAGGACGCAAACAATGCTCTTCTAACGCAATGCGATAAATATACTTTAAAATTCAATACAGTCCACATTGCTCATTTGAGCTCTTTAATACGACTCCGAACAGCAATATCATTCTTAATATGCACAATAGGGGGGAAATCGAAGAAAAAATGTTTCAGAATTAACAAAACTCTGGTACATAGATGAAGGGGAAAATAAAAATATATATATTAATTTTTATGTTAAGTACTGCCCCAAGGGGGATGAAATTTAGGTATTTGAGCCTCGTTTTATGGTAAAAAGTCAAAGTAATTTTTGTTCAAGGAAAACAATTATTTTAGTACTTTTTATATATAATATTTAGTACTATGAAAAGACACCTATTAAATTAGTTACTCGATAAAATCATCAGGTACATTTAACAGGTTGTTTGCAATGACATGTCGAAATGACATTGCACGATAAAGAGAAAAAAAGGTTGGATCGGACTGATTAGAAGGTGCGAAGAGAAAGATCTGGGGCTATATAGAATGTTGTATTGTGCATTGTACTATTAACTACTCAGTATTCATTGATCAATAATCATCACCAGTAGCGCACACAGGAATTTTTCAAGGAGGGGGCCGGGGTTGAAAGTTCACCATTCTTGTATCATGCTCCTTTTGATTTTGTCGATTTTGGGGAACAAAACACAGTAAAAAACTAATTATTGAATAAATAATTAGCATTAATTAATAAAATTAATCATTAATAACAAATATTTAATTACATTTTACGTATTATGTACTTAGAATTATAATCAATCGGGAAAAAATCAAGGGCTTTGGGGGGGGCCGGACCCCCAGGACCCTCCCCTTGTGTGCGCCACTGATCATCACTTTTGGTTATTTATACTGTAGAAAAATAATTTTGAGCCTTAAACTTATATATATCTAACGAAAATTGTCTTTTTTAACATTTCTTCAAAAATTCCTTCCCTTCGTGGTAATATTTAATTAATATTTTATTATTTTTTAAGTTATTGAAGTGATAACTTCTTTAGATGTGTTTTGCTGAAAAGTGAATCTTAATTAAGCGTCAAGTTTGGCTATCTTACGCTCTGTTTTCCTTGGCTCAAATCGGCAATCGTGCTCGTGTCGGCAACGCTCGCTTAGTTTTGAAAATTTTTAGGCATGTTTTTTTTAATAAAAATTTGATCCCCACTTTTTTCATAAAGTTTTCTTATTTATTTATTTAAATATTACTGTCATGCAGCACACTTCCACCTGTAGGAGATCGAAGATAATAAACGAAACATGGCTCTATTTTTGACTCAGTAGACAGAGCATGAGACCCAATGGCCGAGTGGTAGTGTATCTCGCTTCCACACCACAGGTTCGGGGTTCTATCCTCAGGCTGGTCAAGGTCGACTCAGCCTTTCATCTCTTCAGTGGGTCGATAAAATAAGTACCAAGCTTGTGCTTGGGGGCTAAAACACTGAGAGTTTCGCTTCAGACTGACCACCTGATCCAGACATCTGCTCATGCACCTCAGCTCCCAATGGGCACAGTAGGCCCTGGCTCTCATGCGCCCTTGCGCATCTGAGTTTGAGTTGAGAAAAAGCATATTTATAAGCCCAAAAATGTGCCAAAAGAATTAAAATCCGAAATTTTAATGAAGTTAATTGGCGAGAAAATTCACACTGATGTGTGATGACAACTAAGAGATAAAGAGAAAATAAAAGCATTAATTGTGAAAAAGTATGAACTCTCTCCTTTTGTTTGCTTAAATAATTTTAAGAAAAGTAAACGTGTCTCCCTTTGCATAAGTTTTCCTAGCCTTACATAGCATTTGGCGAAATATAAGTTATATAAATGTTATATTACGTATTATCGCAACGGTATTGGTGACATTATATGCAAGGAAGCACATGGCTGCCAATTCAACGCATACGACGCAAGGGAAATCAGTGTTGCCAACTTGGCGAGTTAGCTTGAACGTTGGCATTGTTGTGCGATAGCGCGCAACTACCATATAAATATATATATATTATATAAATATATTCTACATAAGTAATTTACATATACCGTAAAATCCGGCATATAACACGCACCCATACTTTCAAGCTGTAATTTAAAATTTTTAGGTATATTCGACGTATAACGCGCCCCCCCCCCCCTTTTTTATGAAGAAGCCTAAAATGTACGTGCGCAATGCTCCTATGTTTTGAAGTCATTTGCTTAAGGTATTATTCTAAGCTTTAGAAAAAAAATAGGATATATATACTTCTAGAATAACAACCCTTTAAGTTCATAAGGAATGTCATTTCTTTTAACGAAACGGTATTTTAATCTATGTAAAAGTCTAATTTTTCTATGCTCATTTTTTTTGTTTTGAAAGCTCTCATTTTTATACCCGGCGTACAAAGCGCACCCGTAAAATTTGATCTTATTTTTTGTGTTAAAAATGCGCGTTATATGCCAGATTTTAAGGGAAATATTTTTAAATAATTGGACTAATTGACATTTAATCGTATATACTCACATATAAACATATACGAATGCATAATTATTTAATTATTGCCCTTTACCAAAAAAATGGATGAAATAAACAAATCCATCCATGAATGGGCATGAAAAAGAGAACTACTTAACGCCCACTTGCGAAAATATCGTGAAAGAAAACGTGGAAGATCGGAAAAATTGGATTATCTTGCCCAGAATAAATCAGAAGTTTTCACTTCTATCGTGTGGCCATAAGCACACACGCGCACAATTTTTTTTAATTATTTTTCTTCCAATCTCCATACCATAAAACATCATTTCCGCAAAAATAGGTTCCGATTAATAATACTTTTTTTTTCTGCATATAATTACGATCTAACACATTTAACAAAACGTTTTGTGTGTTAACCGAACCCTTCATGACCTCCCGCAATCTAAAGCAATTTTTTCTCATCTTCACATACCATTGGAAGAAGCAAAACCAAATGTGGTAAATAGATCTGCGTACCACTCCCCCCCCCCCCGCCTTTCATAATCCAACTCTTTCCAAATCTTATCTCATCGGTCGGGGAAAAAAAGGAGTGATAAAAACCCTGAGAAAGCATCTGTTTACCTCTGAGAACATACACACTTGCTTTGGTTCAGCTGTTCGCTATGTCTGAGCGCTAGACATATTCTCACGCATTTTATTGAAATTATTCAAATGAGGTAGGGCCGTGGTTTAGTTTTTGCTTGTCTTACATGTCAGAAGAGGATAAGAAATTATCTTTTCTCAAGATTATGCTTCTTGAAAGAAAAAAAAAAAATAGCAATGGTACAGAAAACAAAGATTGTTATTTTTAGTCATTGTTCTGAGTATACGGGCCACAGATTATGCATGTGCATTGCTTGTAGATTTTATTTTATGTTGTGTTTTTTACATTCGTTGTGAATTATGTGAAATTGTTGAGGCTTGATTTTAAATGAACACAATTTGGTTGAATGGATGATGTGGGGTTTGCCGATGTCATTTTGTAAGTTTTGGAAATGAATTGTGTAAAATTTGTGCTTGAAAAATTGCTCGTTTGGGGTATTTTTTTTTTAAATAAATTGTGTGAGTGTATGAATTGTTTTACAGTTACTGAATGACATGATAAATAAATTGGTTAATTATTAATTAAATTCGGACTTATCTGCATTGAATTTTTACATATCACAAAAGTTTCTCTACGTGTATCCAATTTTCTTAATTATTTTCAATCGAGATATATGCTTTTGCTTATATCGAAATGACTGCATACCTTGAATTTGCAAAAGTTCGAAATTTAAAACATAGTCAAAATTTTGACAGAAGCAATTTTTCACTTTTTTTTTCTTTGTTGAAAAACGTTTGAGAAGTTTTCACATAAAAGTGTAAATGGTGGGATTATGAGAAAAGACGACATGAAAGGGATTATGAAAGGCGAAGTGGTCGTGGTCAGCGACGTAACGGAGAGAAAAAATATTGGGTTTTTTGCCTTTAATATTTTATAAATTGGTTAAATACGTCCTTAGTATCAATCAGGCTTTGGGCTCCCTAGAATCCTGGACTCCTCGCTTTCCCACAATGCTGGGGTGTACGTTACGCCACTGGTCTTGTATTCGGCATCGTGAACGGCGTGTCAAACTGGAGACATAAACTGTAGAAGTGGTGATACACGTTAAATCTGTCGAGGCTCAAAGTCCTCACATTGCCGTGGTGTAATAGTTCGGAGAAAGGTGTGTCAACTCATATATTTTCCTCATCACTTGACCGAGGTTCAATATTTTGAGGTACATCGCCAATAGCCCTTGTGGAGCTTTTTAGCACGACGTAAATAAACACTCATTCTCGATTATGAAAATTACAAAACATCTAGGTTTTTAAGGTATCCGACTACGTTCGGAACCATGATTTTAAAAAAAGCGCATAAATGTATAATTTTCATGATGTTTAGTGTCACTTAGATTAGACTACATGTATAAAATTGTTTTAAGGACATTATGACAAAAAAAAAATGATTTAAATATAATATTTTGGCAAAAAATTAACTTAGAATAAGCTTTTTTCCAAATGTTCTCCTTTTGTAAAAAATGCTTCTGTTGTATTAATATTTTGTCTGTATATAGCTCAGACCTCTGTACAGAGGCTCAACTACGATTTTTGAAAAACTCAAATTATTTTCAGAGTTACAACCATTTGAAATAATTACCGGCGTATTTTCTTAAAATTTCTCCCCTCTGTTTTCTTAAAACATGGATAAACCGACTTCCAAGTTATGCATTTCAAAAATTCTAGTTGAGCCTCTGTACAGAGGTCTGAGCTGAATACAGGCAAAATATTAATATAATAGAAACATTTTTTACAAAAGGAGAACATTTGGAAAAAAGGTTATTCTAAGTTAATTTTTTGCCAAAATATGGTATTTAAATAATTTTTTTGTCATAATGTTCTTAAACCAATTTTATACATGTATTCTAATCTAAGTGACACTAAATATCATAAATATTATCCATTTACACGCTTTTGCAAAACCACGGTTCCGAACGCAGTCGGAATAGCATGTTTAATATAGCATGCTCGGTATGTTTATATTATGTTAAGAACTGTAGATCTTATACATTATCGTAATTTTATACATAGACTTTTCTTTCCTATATTTTAATTTGTGATAACTTCTCATTTATTTTCTAAAATACCACTCAAATCAATCAATTCAAACATAATTATCTTGATTAAACACAATTATCTTGATTATCACTACAATCAAATAACCACAATCCTCCGTGTTATAACAGTCTCAAGAAAATATCTCTTCTTATTACACCAAATCACGCCCTGTGCGTTGATCCCTCACCGAAGGAATTCTATCTCCTTCACCCCCAAAACAGTTCAGCGCTTTGTTCTTCCAAAAACAAGGGACTTTCTCTTCCCTGACCGCCTCGTGGTCAAAATACCTTCTTCCTTCAAAACACAGTAACCCCTCCGAAATCGCGCCGATTCGTGCCAACATTCCATAATATCCCGCCAACAGTAGTCTCAGACACTACACAATTAAAAACACTAGCATGTGATGACAGATTAAATTGAAATATATTGCGATTTTGACAGATAGTCAACTAACAATAAGTCTAAGATAATAGTGTAAATTGTACGTCTCTTAGCGTTGAATTTCTGTATATTTTTACAGAGTTTCCATATTTATATAGTGCATTTGCCTTATTTATGTGTACACATCCTGGTCACCACTTACTCTTATAAGGTACTTAAGAAAGCCAACGTTGCATCCGATTTGTTAAGATCTGTAACTGTCTCCTACCTCTAAGACTTCGATGAAGTCTTACATTTGTTTCGTCTTACTACAAATGTTGTAGAAAAGTAAGCAAGTTACACATATGAGCAATTCTTCGTTTGGAAATATCTTGTTATCTTTGTGAACTTTCTTGAGTTTTTTCTCTCAAGCCGATTAATAAAATGTTTTGAATAAAACCTTTCGGAATTATGATGTCAGTTCGCATTTTTATTTATCTCCTTGATTAACTTGAATCTTCTTAAAAAAATATTGTGATTAAAATTTCTTTAAAAATATTGTGATGTTTTGAGCTTTTAATAAGTAATTAGAACCGTATTCAGTTATTTTGAAATGGCCTGCAATTCATTGCACATGTGGAAACATATTGTACGATTTTTTAAATGAGTTTTTCCTATAAAACTGGATATTTAAATTTTGCGTAATACTCTATTTCTGCTATCTCTTTCTCCTCTTTTCTTTCTATTTCCCCCCTCTCCTCCTTTCTTCCTCCTCTCTCTCTCTTCCCCGAAAAATTTATCAAAAAGCGTTTTACATTTTAGCAAAATAAAATGACCTCAAATTTTTGCCGTTTTCTTTACTCTTATTTTTTGTACGTTCGTTCTTTACTGATTCACAAATATATCACTCATGTTCCATTTATGAACTAAAATAACTTAAATGCACGTTTATATACACTCAACACGCTTATTACAGTACCCTTATATACACATTAAAATAGTTGGAATTTGCAGAATATTGTGGTAACAATAGTTACTTCAAATAGACCGACATTTTTCCCTGTGTTTCTAATTGTAGCATTTATATACATGGTAATTGCAATTACATGAAATTTAATCCTTTATATTTTGCGAATACCATTACCATTCCTCTTAGAATAAAATTAGATACATGTGTTATTTTGCATGTGGGTAGGAACAGGTTTTAATGCACAGGACATAAGGCAAGGGGAACTAATTTAAAATGCACTTTATGAGTCATATTGTGTTTTTTAACTCTCAAGAACTTCCATTAAAGTCTATGTTAAATGACACCGTTCCGTTACGTTTCACATCCGGCCCTCTTACGAATCCGTTATCCTTTTCATGACTATGCTGTGAGCTCTAAGTATCATTCACTTACGAGAGAAAAAAAAAGAAATAGTAACAAAACGAAAATATTTTCCTTTGAATCCTTAAGGTATCCGACTACGTTCGGAACCGTGATTTTAAAAAAGCGCATAAATGGATAATTTTCATGATATTTAGTGTCACTTAGATTAGAATACATGGCATAAAATTGTTTTAAGAACATTTTGACAAAAAAATTATATAAACACATTTTGGCAAAAAATTAACTTAGAGTAACCTTTTTTCAAAATATTCTCCTTTTGTGAAAAATGCTTCTATTATTACAATATTTTGTCTGTATATAGCTCAGACTTCTGTACAGAGGCTCAACTATGATTTTTGAAAAATTCACATTATTTTCAGAGTTACAACCCATTGAAATGATTATCGGTGTTTTTTTCTTAAAATTTCTCCCCTCTGTAGTCGTAAAACATGGATAAACCCACTTCAAAGTTATATATTTCAAAAATTCTAGTTGAACCTCTGTACAGAGGTCTGAGCTATAGACAGGCAAAATATTATTATAATAGAAGCATTTTTCACAAACTGAGAATATTTTGAAAATGGGTCATTCTGTGTTCATTTTTTTTGTCAAAATATTGCACTCAAATAATTTTTTATTGTAATACTATTCTTAAAACAATTTTATATACATTTTCTAATCTATGTGACACTAAATATCATAAATATTATCCATTTATACGCTTTTACAAAATCACGGTTCCGAACGTAGTCGGATACCTTAAATATGTTTGTTTTTTACGTTCTCCAAAAATTTCACAATAACGATACCATATTTCTGTCTTTTACGTTAACTTACTTTTAAATAAATTTAACGTCAGCTTTAGTAAAGCACAGTTATAATAAAATAATTCAAGGGTGTTAGAACGCCATAAGTAAAAGCTTAAAGGCTTTTATTTGTAAATTATTAGTGTAATTTTTTTTCCGCATTCTAAACTACCGGTGTTCGAAAAGTATGGCTACACTTTCAAAAACATTTCAATTACAAACACAGTTATACCTCGACTTATACTACCCCGACTAATACGAGTTTGAAATCTCTTTGACTCGTGAATTCGTCTCCCCCCCCTCCCCCTCCCCACCCATCACTGAAGTTTAGAAGGAATCAGTGTCAGAGCCTGATGATATTGGTAATGAAATTAAAGAAGCTGTCGATCTTTAGGCCGTATCACACGTACACATTACGAGCAACTCTTCATCCAATTCGTGCCATTTTTACTCTGTTGCCATAGCAACGGCTTTTGAACAACTTTTTTTCTGATGAGCTCAAAAAGTTGTTCCAAATAAAAGTTGCTTTGGACTTCATTTATAGGTAGTCCAGAACTTACGCTGTACCTATGTTACAAATTTAAATGCGATAAACCAAGCTAGAACTTGCACTTGCTTTTGAGGGGGAACTCTTTTGAACCGAGAATGTTGCAAAACGTTGATGTTGTACCATCTAATTTGCATTTCATTCACAGAAAGTTTTATCATTTCGTTATGGAACATAAGAAACCGTAAAAGAGAACCTACGTTTTGTTTACATTAAATTATTTTTAGTTGGGGCCAGAGAAGAAAGAAAATAATAATTTAAAAAAAAACATGTTTAGTAAATTTATCGATAAGACAAATACAAAATCGCAAACCAAAGTTATTTTGTTGTAGAAGGGGTTGTGACATCTCAAGCTTCCTTCCTCTAACATAACCTCTGTGTTCTTTGACGGCCACGATTAATGGCAAATCTTTTCCAACCCAAATCCAAGAAGTGAAACGAGGGCTAGATGCAAATAAGATAACCTTTAAAAGGATAGAAGTTTTAGTGAGCGCGATGGCAATTTAGAGAAAGTTCAGTTCAGAGAAGATAGAAGTGTTGATTGACGGCTTACATAGAATCAAGACACAGTCTAGCCATTCAACCAAAGTACATACCATTGTACGCCAACCTAGAGAAATATCCGAAGTGGATTGGACTTTGAGTATTCAATCAAGGTAGGAAGAATATATTCTGAACGCGAATATATTATTGAGAGATTGAGAGTAGGCGGATATAATATAATTATATTGATAAGTGATCTAATTGCGCGATCTGTGTTAATTCAGACTACGTGTTTTGGTTTATTCTCACTTAATATAAGTTTGTTCCATATCTAAGTAATTTAAATTAAATTCTTAATAAAAGTCATATATTAAGAATTCTAAAATGTCTCATAATTTCGAGAATCCCACACCTCTAACTTATGCTGAAACCCCACGACATGGTCTACGAAGATCGACCATGTCGCAAGGTTTCATAAAAGTCCAACAAGTAGTCTAAGGTCTCAAAGATTTCTTTTTTCTCCCGCAAAATTTCCTCGTAACACGCTAATATATATATTTTTTTATTCCTTGATTTGTTGAAAAAATACGCTTTTCGTTGGAGCATGTATTTTCTAAAATTTACGACCACTTTTCAATTAAAGATCTGAGGCATACAAAATTACCATTTTCTGATTGAACTGGGTCTACAGACTCAAGTTCTTCAACGTCTTGCTCTAACTCGTGCATTTCTATGAGTTCATCAATTGTCCGCTCCTGATTGTGGGAGAGAGAGAGAGAATCCAGTAGTTCTTGAAAGTCATCACTATCCTCCTCTAAATTTCCTTTCCTGGCAAGATCGACAATTTTTTAAAATCAAATTTTACATTTCATCAGTCTCTGACAATGATTCTGCCAGAGTTTTAATGATGGAGAGAAAAAAAAGACGAATCGGCGAGATTTTAAAATCGCCAAACTCTGAATTCGCGTAAGTGGAGGTATTATTGTATTTGACAATGTCTGGTTCCCTGAAGTTCTAAATTTGAGCTTCAGTGTCAAATGCCATCAACTTGAATTCCTCCAAAAATGACTCTTAGAATCTGACGCTCAGACACCACAAGACCAGTCGTCATTTTATATTATTGTCCAAGTTTCTGAGAGTATAGGTCTAATTAGACATATATATATTAGTA
>BMAV01012932.1:58760-85539 GCA_019973955.1 Trichonephila inaurata madagascariensis
CCGCCTTGTCTATTTTTTCGAACACATAACCAGCCAAACGATATCAAAACGAACGTATCAGTTTGTAGAAGTAAAGCCTGAGAAACGCATATTCACCATTGCCATTTCATGAAGCTTTATTTAATGTAATACTATCAAACTTTCCGAAGTAGAATGGGAGGGAGGTGCGCATGTAGGGCTTTACGGGAATCCTTCCCCCCTTTTCCCTATGAGAATGCTTAGAAATGGCGGATGTTTCATCTCTAGAAAGGGGGAGAGCTTTAGGTATAGAATGCACGTTCACGTGGTTTGTGTCGCAGCTGCACACTCCATCTGTGATGCGTTGCCATGGCGACTGAACACAGATGGGGTGTAACAACCGTTACATAACTGTTCGCCTTCTATGTATAGAATTTCGCGCACTATACTGGAAAAGGAACGTGTTCCAAGCTGCTACGTATTGCCTTTGAATAACATACTCCTGATATTAGAACTGGCTTTGTTTATATATTCAATTGATCGTTATTTTTTTATTTTGAATAAAATAGTTGTATGTTAGTAAAATCATCCATCCCAGTTAAATTAAGAAGCTTTGATTTGATTGGTCAAAATAATTACAAACTGTGTGCACTTATTACACGCTCTAGCATATATCTATAGGAACAAATTTGTTTTGCAAAAACAAATAGCATTATTCTCCATCTTTTTGGTGTTACACATAAATCTTTCGATAAGTTTATTTTACTGGTAATAATGTTTGGTTAATTGAATATCTTATTAAATGAGATTTTTTTTTTTTTCATCAAAAACTAGCCATATTTTTTGTTCGAGAAGTAAGAAGAATGGATTTTAAAATTAGCGTTAAATTGCACAGAATAGCGGCTCTTAAATTTTCGATATCCGCTGCCCCTTTTTACATACCAGCTCGATATTGTAGATCCTCAAAATTTTATATAATACCAATGTATAATGGTGGGTTTTGCGCTTCTGACAAGTGTATATTGCAAGATCATGTAAACGGGAAGTAATCTTCCCAAGGCCCACGAAAGTTCCTCAATAGTCCTAAGACTACCTCTGCAATTTATACAGACTTTTTAAACACTTCTTTTTTTTCCTTGAAGAAAAAAGTAAGCATCTAATTATATATGTATGTAAAAATATTGCAAAATACTACTTATACAAATAAATGAATAATACAAGCTCAATTCGATTAGAAAATCGAGGTGGAGGCAATCGTTATAGTATTGGTGCGCTGTGTGAATTCAGGTCTTAATCTTTGCACATGTGTTTCTACTATATATTTTTTGAAAATATTACGTTTTAGTAATGGCTAAGTAGTTGCAAACAATATATAAATAGAAGTAATATTCGTGATCTCGAAATACATGTTCTAGAAAGTATATTTATTGGGTACAATTTAGTGCCCTAGTCTAGGATGACACATCTTTCAATTTTTCCCCGAGGTCTTTCAGAGTCTGCAGAAGAGGAAAATCTTGTCATTAGATGAGATACCTTCGTGGACCCCTTGAAAATTATTGCGTACCCCCCAGGGGTCCACGGAACACAGTTTAGAACCACTGGTGTATGAGATAACAAATAAATGGAAGAAATGTGTTAGATAGGGTTACCAGAAATAAAACCATCGTCGTTGGCGTCTGGCGTTTTACTCTATAAAAATTTGATTGGAAAATATTCCATTCGTTTGATAATAATTTCGCCCTTCAACATGTCGCAGTTGCCCCAGAGTTTAAGAATTGCTGGTATAGAGGTACCATATTTATGGGGTCTCAGGGGTGTTAAATTTTTCTAGAGGTCTGAAAATATAAACAATTTTCAAACAGGTATAATTCTTTTAAATTTAAATTAAATGATTCGAATCTTTCACACATTATTTATAAACGAATGGGGCTTCAGAAAAGTATAAAATGTTTAAAATATAATAATAATTTTAAAAATTATAAGTATATGAAAATTCTATGATAAATATTAAGTATTTTTTGCGTTGCGCACGCGCTATTTTCTAAAATAGTAGCCTCTGATGTATAAAACTTTGTACAATTATAAAATATATCATACTCTTTAAACTCTACATCATTTAAGAATAATATATCTTTTGTATTTCAAAATATTTGTAAAACATTGCAATTTTTTAAATATTTTTTAAAAAAATGTATTTTTTTTATTTATTAAAATATGCAAGTTATTATTCTATATATATAAAAATAGCTACAGTGTAATTAGAATACATTTAACTTTATTAATCAACTTAAAGCTAGTATATAATTAAAGCTACTATTTTAGAAAATAGCATGCGCGACGTAAAACTTAATAAATATTTCGTATAGAAAAGTTTCATATTTTCATATGCTTATAATTTTTAAAATTATGATTATATTTTAAACATTTTATACTCTTCTGAAGTCCCCCATTCCTTTATAAATAACGTGTAAAAGATTCGAATTATTTAATTTAAATTTAAAAGAATTATACCTGTTTGAAAATTGTTTATATTTTCAGACCTCTAGAGAAATTTAACACCCCTGAGACACCTTATTCGAATCTAAGTCGCTCTTTTTTTCCAGTATTAATGTTAGTAAAAATCCGGTGTAAATTAGAATCAAAGGGGAAAGAATTCGTTGGATTGGGGGAAATTGAACATGATACTGATGGTTAGAGCAAGTACAAATTCAAGTATATAATTAAAAGTTTGTATTAATACTAAAATGGTTAATTGTTCATTTCTTATTAGTTCTCTCTTTAAAATTTTTTAATTTCGTAAATATATGATTTCTATAAGCTATTTTACACTATTTTTATTTTTTTTTTTAAAAAAAAACGTATTGTCACATAGAATTTATGGCGGCCTAGATTCGAATAAATACGGCATTTATGAACTATGTATATTTAAAAGAGCTTAATTATCTTCCAAACTTTTCAAACATTCATACATTTTGTCTTTTCTTAAAGCTGAGGCAATAGGAATCCCGAGAAACTAATATAGAGGGTTAAGAATTTTTTAATTACACTGAAAAAGTAAATTTATAGCACTTTTAGATTCTATAAAAACAGAACCGTTTATCTGGCATGCTTTTACATTATTTTACTTAGCTGCAAATTATGTTTATAAGTTAGTTGAAAATCATTATTTCATTTTTCTCGTTACAAGGTTTACTTTAGAAGAAAGTTTTTCTGGTTATCAAGTTTCGACCACAGTAAAGCATATTCAATTTTAAGTGATTTTGCTTTATTTTTGTCTTATAACTAAATGTTTTATCCAAACCGAAAGAAATATATTAAAAAAATCGAAATTTAAAAAATACTATAATTTGCAAAAATTTCTAAATCTCTACAGGATTTTTTGTAAAATCTGTAATACACATTCCTTTTAAATTAAAAAGTTGGGTTATTAGTTATAGATTACTAAAGATTTAGTAGATTTTAATTTAGGAATTATCTCTCTGCTTTAGATTATTAATTTGTGTGCACATACGTTATATTTATAATAGTTTTTTGTGTGTTCTTATTGATTATATCTTTTGAGTTGATTTAATGTCATAAAGTATTGCAATTTAAATTTACAAGATGTTTTAAATTTCTGACAATAGTTTTAAATTTTTTGTAGCAGTCTTATAACACAAGGGTGGTGTGACGTTTTCCCGCCACACAGCTGAAAAGTCGGCTTCTTTTTATGGATAGGATAACCATGTTCCTATTTACACGTGCACCCTTAAAATATTGCGAGGCCTTGTCTTTGGCCATCTCCCCGACAGCCTTTGACACCGTGAGAAAGCCCTACTCCACCCACGAGCCGGATGTAACTCGAGGATAAAGAGGTCGACCGCTACCATTCAGAGAGGGCAGAGAAGTCTATTAGAAAACTTCGAACAGGACAGATGTAATCTTCTCTTTCGCAAACAACAGAATCTGAACTCTAACGAACTAACCAGTCCTTTTAATAACTTCAATGTGTATACTTTAATTAATAGCTGTGACGTAAATAAACTAAATATTTAAATTAATGAATATAACACTACCATTATTTTTCTCAAACGTCACAGTGGGCAATTGTTTTGATTCGATGGCCACATTGTGGAAGTGGAGGATACCAAAGTGCCACACAGTTTTAAAAAATAACTGCATTCATTAGTTAAATTTGCATCTCAAAAAAGGTATAAATTAACCGTATAAAAATCAATAAATGTAAGTTAAATAAAAAAGTGACAATTTTATTAAATTTATTTACTGTGCTTATTTCATATAGTATATGGATGCAAGTAGGGATTGCAATATCGGACAAATATTTCAATACCGGTATTCGGTATTTTTTAGGTCTTAATACCGGGATACCAGTTTTAATACCGGTAGTAGAAATTTCAGGAAAAGAAGGAAAACACAGGTGTTTCTTTGTTTTATTTGCCAGTTTCATTACAGAGTGTAAAGATTACAAAAAATAATGTATAACTTGTAAATTATAACAGTGTATAAAGAATCACAAAGAAGTAAAAAGGAACATCTTATTTATTTAAATCACCGAAAAAAGTGTAAATGTCACTATTCAGTCTGTGGTCTTCATCACATAAATAATGAAACCAAGCCGAAGTATTTTGATTCAAATGATTTTTTTTATGTTCTTTAAAGTTATTCTTATTCATTATTATGGGTTATTATTTATGAGTATATATATAATAAATCTGAAAAAAAAATTGAACCCTAAAGTATGATATGATAATACAATGTGAATAACAAACTCGCCAATTTAAAAAATATCGAAACATTACGCACTTTCTTCACAACTACAACATTGTTTTCCCAGATACGAATATCAGACTGCGAATCCTGCGCGTGTGCAACATTGCACTGCGCAGCAATAGGATAATTTTAGCCCACCTCCTTAGATGATTCACATATTTTATCACTTCTGTTGATTGTACAATGCAATTTTGTATCCACAGTCTAAATATTTCACCCGTTAGAGAGACATAAAAACAAAAACGTATTCTATTTTGCTATGTTGGCTATCCTTGAACATATAGTGGAAACAATTTTAAAAATTTCTAGTAAATACCGCGAAAAAACGATATTTAAACTTGTGTATACCGGTATTACAAGATTGTACAAATGGCTCAAAATACCGGTATTCGGTATCCCGGTATACCGGTATTGCAATGCCTAGCTGCAAGCACATATAATTTTAGAGTCAGTTTAATGAGATAAATGTACCTTATCACACTTTACTACAATTGTTTTGAAATCAAGAGTGAGATGGCTTGTTGAAATTCTCATCACAGCATGCAAGCTAATGTCAACCAACTCGCATCTGTTTTTACTATTGTTGATCTTCATGTAAGAAAAACTTTTCTTGCTTGAAATACATGTCGACCCAAATAATGAAAACCTTTTCCATTTATTTGGTTTTTTAACAGTCTAGTCAGGCAACAAAAAAATTCCTTCTTCCCCCTTCTCTCCCCCTTATTATAACACAATCAATTTTATTGAGTTTTATGAAAAAATGTATACAGTGTCGAACCTCCGTATAACGAAACTTTATTTTACAAATTTCTCTACAATTCGAACTTTTTTCTGGAACGAAGAATATTTTACTATTTTCTTTGTAAAATAACCTGCAAATAGCAAAGTGCATTTTCCATATTACGAACTTTTTCTCTCGTAATTCGATTTTTTTCCCCTTATTTTTAAAATATTTCAGGATATTTTTCAAATTATTCTCGTTTAGCACATTTTATGGTGATCAATGGACTTGAACTGGTATTATCAGGTGTCTAACCTCCATAAAGCAATGAAATTACCAAATTTTTTTTAAACAAAAACTCAAATAAAACTAACAAATTTTATCAGTATTTAACTTTAAGGACGCATGTGGCAGCATATGCATAAAATTACTGGTTATAAAATAATGTAAGTTTCAAGTTAGTCGTAGGATTGAAATAAGAAAATATCGTTAAAAAATTCATTAGTTTTAATATAAAATCATTTTTTAAAGTTAAAAATGCAGTGTATTTCCTGGACAATGTCATTTTTTTATCCTTGTTCTCGTGATTTCTTTTTGATGAGTAATATATATAAAATAAATAAATATTAATTTTCAAAAAAAAAGTGTGAATAATTACTTTCTTAAACAATATATAATGTTTATGAATTTAAAATTTGTTTTATGTGGTTTTTAAAGCATATTTTAAAGCATATGAATTTTTTTTAACGAATTTTTCAAAAAATTTAATTTTTTCGAGATTTAGCGACTTTGTTTAATAGAGATCCGACAGTATATAGTACTTCTCAATAAAAGTTTCTAAATGATACGTAGATGAATATTATTTGAAATCATTTATTTGTATTATAGATTTATATTATTTTATTGATAATCTGCATTTATATAGTATGTGTTCTCTTAAACTTAATTTAACATCTAAACATTCTTGCTTTGGTGTTACTTTATTTTTTTAGGCCAGTGTATCAAAGGAATTTTTAAAAATTTTTTAAAAATATTAGTTTACAACATTTAATTACTTTAATTGCTATCCTCATTGCTATTTAATTTAACTGTCTCATGATTTTGATATTAAATTCAACTTATATATAATCAGAAATAAATTTCTGCTTCAAAATATTTCCTCTTTAACTGCTGAACTCCAAAATTTTTCTAAAAATATCTTCCACACTTTTAGTACCCGAAAACTGCATTCCTGATCGATACACTCACCCTATCATCCCCCCACCCCAAACGATTTTTCGACCTTCCGATATCACCTGTCCGTTTCTATCGAATACAGCTGGAACATTTTTTTTATTCCATCCCTTAGTAAAAGAGAACCGAGAAAGAGGGTGAATGAACATAACGATACGAATTTTTTTATTTATTCTTTTTTCCATTCGAAAGTTGGGGAACCACCCCACTCGTAACGCAGACAGATGAAACTACCGCAGACATATGTTTCTGCTTCCTATAAATTTTTTTCAGCTGTTCTGTGCAGCATTTTTATAACAATAAAGTGTCCTATTTTGGGTGAATAGCGGTAAAAATTGCATTTGACTTTCGCTCCTTTTTAGATTACTTCAAGAAAATATTAGCCTTTTCTTCGGTTTCGATTGTTGTTTCCCTCTGGATGGCATAACGTCAGCGCGCGTGCGAGGTTCGATAATGAAATTGGAGGAAGTGAAATGAAAACACGCGTGTATTCAAAGAATGATCAGAAAAAATGGAGTAAAAATTGGGTGTAGCCACATCTGTACGCGAAAACGTTCTACATTTTTTGCTAAAAAAAATCTTATTTATATTGGTTTGCTTTATTTGTATTTAAACGACCAATGAAGAACGAAATGAAGAATTTTTTGAAATACCAAACGATTTTAGTTAAAAGAACTTGTTTTCATTTTATTCCAATAAATTTTTCTTAAGATGAAATATAATGAGAATAAAAAAAATATTCTTCATACTAAAATAATATATTTTTAAAATCAAAATTTAACTTATGATATATAATAATAATATAAATTTAAACCTTTTTCTTTACGCCTAAACCCAAATCTAATATCTGGATGACACTTTACATCAGCGCACGTGCGAAATTCGATTATGAGAATGGAGGAAGTGAAATGAAAACACTTGTGTATTCAAAGAATGAGCAGAAAAAAACATAAAATAAAAATTAGGAAGTTTCTTCCACGAGATAACAACTGTACAAAAAATGTTCCATGTTAGTAAAAAAATATCATCCACTTTATTTTTAGTGAAACAACCAACGAAGAACGAGAAATGAAAATATTCTTTTGAAATACCAAACGATTTTAGTAAAAAGTGTGTTTTCATTTCATTTCGATAACTCTTTCTTAAGATGAAATAATTGATATTCAGAAGCAAATGCTTTTCATATCAAAATTTTACACATTTTTAAAATTAGAGTTAAATTTGTAATACATAGTATTAATATAAACTTGAGTTTTTCTTCGGTTTTGTTGTTGTTTCCCTCAGGATGGCGTAACGTCAGCGCCCGTGCGAAATTAGATAATGAATATGGAGGAAGTGAAAGGAAGACACTCGTGTATTCAATGAATGATCAGAAAATAAATGGAATCAAAATGAGGAAATTTCTTCCACAAGCTGAAATATGTAAACATCTGTACAAAAACTTTCCATAAAAAAAATGTCTTATTTATATTGATTCACTCTATTTTTAGTAAAAAGGACCAATGAAAATCGAAATAAACGAAGAATTTTTTAAAATACCAAACGATTTTCGTAAAAGTATGTATTTATTTCATTTTAATAATTTTTCTTAACCCTTTATCTACCACATTATGATTTACTGCAGTTTTTTTCATGCAATATTTTTTTTTTTTTTTGGAATCACTACATTGAAAATTAAGGGATATACTTAAAAAAAATACTCAATTTCGGGAAATTTAATGCGTTAGAGCTTATTAATAGTTTAAACATATTCAACTGTAAAATTTATTATATACACTGTTCACTTATAATAAATAGTCAAATCGTTTTCTAAGGTCTTCATTCACATACAAAAAAATAAGACATTTACCTTTTGACATTAACTACTTTTTTAGAACAAAAATGACAATCTTCGCAATCCACTGAAAACTCCGTGAGCTGAAAATGCAATTTCTGCTACAAAACTATTCTCTTTCCCCGCTAAAATACTCCTCCTAGAACCCGTGCTGCCATATATCTTGGAAGAGTAGATTTAAAAGAATATTCTTGCTAAGTATCTTCAGAGTATTTATAAAAATGGTTATTCTATGTAATTATTAAGTGAGTGGTACTTATAAGTACCGCGTCGGTAGATAAAAGGTTAAGATGAAATAATTGGCATTCAAAAAAAAAATACTCTTCATATCTAAATATTATGTATTTTTTAAATTAAACTTATGATATGTATTAATAATATAAACGTAAGCCTTTTCTTCGTTTTCGATTGTTATTCCTATCTGGATGGCATAACGTCAGCACGTATGCGAAGTTTGACTATGAAAATGGAGGAAGTGTAATGAATACACTCGTGTATTGGAAGAATGATCAGAAAAAATGGAATAAAAATTGGGTGTAGCCGAAATTTCTTCCACAAACTACAATAAGGAAGTATCTGTACGAAAACGTTCCATATACATAAAAAAATGTCTTGTTTATATTGATTCACTTTATTTTTATTAAAATGACCAATGAAGAGCGAAATGAAGAATTTTTTATAATACCAAACGATTTTAGTGGAAACAAGGTTTTCATTCCATTTTAATAACTTTTTCTAATGATTAAATAATTGGTATTTTTTTTTTAAAAAACAAATACTGTTCATATTAAAATATTATATATTTTTAAAACTAAACTTTAACTTATGATACATAGTAATAATATAAGCTTTAAGCTTTATTTACTTAAATAAAAAAGAATACTTTTTTAGTAGTAAAATAAATCGACAAATACGCAAGGTATATTTTAGTAATATTTTTTTTTGTTTGAGCACATGTTTCTCAAAAATATCTTTTGCCATATCAAACATGTGCATCACACAAAAAATTTATTTATTATTATTTATACTTAACTTTAATTTGAATTTTTTAAATCCAAGAACACACATTTTAGTTTTTTTTTTTTTTTTAAATTTAAAATTTATTATTTTGTTTTTCAAAATGCACTTCTTTTTTTTCTTGGTATTTATTAAATTTTGTGTAAAATAACAAACGATATAAATTCATCTTTTTAGTAAAAGTTTAATTCAATTTAAAAAGTTTTTTTAATTGAATTTTTAAAAACGACTACCAAAATTTAAACTCACACAGTTGTTTTTTAACTTTACTACTGGTATAAATTCTTATTACTTTCTTACAAATAATAGGTATTAAGTCATCCGTTTGACCAATTCAAATAACTGTTCATATTGAAATAATTGTTCGACACTAGTCCATCTAAATTCCTATTACAAAATGATATACTGATACATTACAAAATGTTCTCATGTTGTTTTTCTCGATTAACAACAGATTATTTAAATTATTAAACACATAAAAATTTATAAAATATTTGTTTCTGAATTATAAGATCAATGATTTAAAAAATTATGTTCATTAAAAAATTGTATGCTATTTATATACATTTTTACAACACGTGTAATTCTTTTTAAAATGCTCCGGAATATTTTCGATGTTCTATAAATATAATTTTAAAAAAATACTATTTCAGAAATCAGAAGTTTGGTGAAAAGCGTTCGAAATATTTTCAATTAAAATAATACCTTAAGAATTAAACATTCAAAGACATTATAAATTTTTCTATCGAAAAATTGTTTAAAATATTTCTAAGAAAATTAGAATTATCTAAAAAGCTCACAAAACATTACTTCATAAAAAGTTTTGTTGTGGGTAAATTTTTTGACAGAACGGAAAATTTTCTACATATTTAAATCGTGAGTTTCTAGAACTTAACACTCTGAACTTTAGCATTTATTTTTATTTAAAATATATTAGTGAACATAAAACATTTTATATACACTATTCTGGATGAAAAACAGAACTTTCTGTTCCACCTCTGACGTCACATTAGCGGCCCTCCCGCTTTCCCCCATGGGATACTGTGAAACCGGTTCGAATTTTCATAAGTATTGTGCATTGGATTCGCTTTTTTTTTCCTTCTCACTTTTGTTATTTGAGAGAGCGGCAGATTTTGAACTGCTTCCACATTTACGCGTTGACGCTCGCGGCGCACACACATTTTTTATTCGTTATATAAAGATAGTCGCTATAGGAATTATTGTGCGGATTTTTATGTTTTGGGTAGCAGGTATGTTGTGTTTTTATAATGTTTCATTTCGGTAAATTTTGTGCAGCCGTTTCATTTGATTCATCAATCAAAAGTAATAATTTATTATTAATTTTGATTAATTTCTGTTTGTGTTTTTTATTTATGTTATATATTTAAGTTCTATACGTTGGTTTTCTTCATAGTTTTTGATTTATAATTTTTTTCCTTTTTATTAATATTTTTTAATTTTATATAAATTTTATTCCTATTTTCAATAAAAAATCTCGTAATTTTATTTTTGAACTTCGGTTGAAAAATGCGTTCTTCAAATAGTTGAAGTTTTTCGTTGATCTTGAAAAATATTTCAAATCAATTTTATTTTAATCGAGTTCGTAAGTCTTCAATGCCTGCTAAATGCTTCAATATATATATATATATATATATATATATAAAATAAATTAAAATAAATTTAAAAAAATAAAGCACTGCTAGTTATTTTATATGCCTTATATTTTTTGATTACTTTTGAATGCAATTAATTAATTAATTGCTTATTTTTGAGAAATTTCTATTTAAAAAACAAAAACTAATCATTAATTTTGTAAATAATAACTATATTTATTCTTTTGGAGTTGATAAGTTGTTCTTGGCCAGCTCAGGTGACGTTCTCATCACTTGACCATGGATCAAAATTACGAGGTCCGCCGCAAAAACTCTGGTGTAGCTGAATAGTGAGACTAATGTTCACACTCACTCACACTCCTCTTTAATATATTTAAAGAAATTACATTTTTTAAAAAAAATCCCTGCTTCACTAAGTTTCTTATCTCAAATTAGGCAACATTTATTTGTTTATTAAACAAAATTTACTAACTTTAAATCTCTCCTTTATCTCTAAACGTTTTTAACATTTCCAAACACAAAACATGATTAGGGTAACAGTTATTGTTAAATTATTTTGAAATTTTGTAAGTTTATTTCATATATTACACACTAGTAGTGTTCTCTGTTGGAAACATATTCTCAAAATAAATTTTTTTAATATTTTGAAAATAATGTTATGTATAAAAGTGGTAAATCTCTGCTATAAATCTTAAAACTTATGTTACTTTTTGAAACATTTTTACATGGCGTATTACTTGTCGTAGAAGCACTATTAAAAGGTATACAATTAGTTTAGTGGATGAAACTTTTTTCTGGATAGTTGATTATTTTTCGTCTAACATTTTTGAAAATTCAAAAGAGAATACCAGTAAACTTATCTTTTCAATAAAATCAAAGAAAATTGTTAAAAACTTAATAATGCTAGAATTTTTAAAAATCTTTTATTTTTATCCTTTAAAATATATTAAGGTATCCGAGACTACGTTCGGAACCGGGATTTTAAAAAAACGCATAAATGGATAATTTTCATGATATTTAGTGTCACTTAGATTAGAATACAAGTATAAAATTGTTTTAAAGACACTTTAACAAAAAAAATTATTTAAATACAATATTTTGGCAAAAAATCAACCTAGAAAAATCTTTTTTCAAAATGTTCTCCTTTTGTGAAAAATGCTTCTATTACAATAATATTTTGCCTGTATATAGCTCAGACCTCTCTATAGAGGCTCAACTAGAATTTTTGAAATATATAACTTAGAAGTGGGTTTATCCATATTTTTCGACATCAGAGGGGATAAATTTTAAGAAAAAAACGCCGATAATTATTTCAATTGGTGGTAACTCTGAAAATAATGTGAATTTTTCAAAAATCTTAGTTGAGCCTCTGTATAGAGGTCTGAGCTATATACAGGGAAAATATTATTATAATAGAAGCATTTTTCACAAAAGGAGAACATTTTGAAAAAAGGTTATTCTAAGTTAATTCTTTGCCAAAATATTGTATTTAAATAATTTTTTTGTCATAATGTCCTTGAAACAATTTTATACATGTATTCTAATCTAAGGGACACTAAATATCATGAAAATTATCCATTTATGTGCTATTTTAAAATCACGGTTCCGAACGTAGTCTCGGATACCTTAAATAAAAAATACCATTAAGTGGATATAGTTATTGTTTTCTGAGTAAAAAAAGAGTCTTAATGTGCTTAGATACCTTTTTATGGACCACTGAAAAAAGAAAACTATTTAGAAATGTATTGCTCTATCTTTTTACTTGTAAATTCTTGTGCTTATGAACGAGAAATTATTAATAAATATTTATTTTTAGATATAAATTGAAAATGACTGGATGCAACTAAATATTACAATTTATTTAAATTTAAAAACCAAGAATGCAAGTAAACATCTTGTGGAACTGTCTACTTTGGAATGCTTTCATGCGATTGGAATAAGCACATTTCGTTCCTGACCAATATATGTTCGTCTAAAATGCAGCTTAAAGGTAAGGGAAATTTTATTTTGAATCATTTATTTTGATTTTTAACAAATAAAACGAGCAAATTAAACCCCGAATTAAAATGAATTATTTCAACAGCTTCAAATGTTTTTATTAGTTTGTGTTAGAAAAAAATTAGATTTTTTTTTTCAAGTCACATCTTTTTTGTCCGAAGCAGGAAAAAAAGATTATTTTTTTTGTAAGTAACAAACTCAGACGGCCAAGGTTACAGAGAGTAATTGGACTTAACATAACAGCTGCAGATGAATCAAGAGTAACCTATCGTGTGAGTTTCGAATAGGAAAGGTAGCTCTTTTCTTATCTCATCCCCCATCCACAACGCATGGGAATATTTGAAGATTTTAACAATTATGTTACATTTGATTATGGACTGCCTCAGTGGTTTGAGTAATCCAACTACGTTCGAAACCGTGATTTTAAAAAGGCGCATAAATGGATAATTTTCATGATATTTAATGTCACTTAGATTAGAATGCATGTATAAAATTGTCTTAAGGATATTTTGGCAAAAAAAAATTATTTAATTACAATATTTCTGCAAAAAATTAGCTTAGAATAAGCTTTTTTTTTTCAAAATGTTCTCCTTTTGTGAAAAATGCTTCTGTTATAATAATATTTTGCCTATATATATCTCAGACCTCTGTACAGAGGTTCAACTATGAGTTTTGAAAAATTCACATTATTTTCAGAGTTACAACCCAATGAAATAATTATCGGCGTTTTTTTTCTTAAAATTTCTCCCCTCTGTTGTCGTAAAACATGGATAAACCCACTTCTAAGTTATATATTTCAAACATTCTAGTTGAGCCTCTGTACAGAGTTCTGAGCTATATACAGGAAAAATATTATTATAATAGAAGCATTTTTCACAAAAAGAGAATAGTTTGAAAATGGGTCATTCTATGTTCATTTATTATCAAAATAGTGTACTTAAATAATTTTTTATTGTAATACTATTCTTAAAATGATTTTATATACATTTTCTAATCTAAGTGACACTAAATATCATAAATATTATCATTTATACGCTTTTGCAAAATCACGGTTCCGACCGTAGTTGGATACCTTAAAGGAGAACATTTGGGCCCCCCTGCAAAGTCAGGTTTTGGGCCCCTAAGCTGGATTTTACAAAGGGTAGGTACTTGGCGGCGGTAAGCCTTTGGGCCTCCTACAGCCTTGCCCCCCCCCCGCCCGCGATGCTGGGGTTGCGAGGGTGTACGTTACGCCACTGGACTGCCTATCTTGGCAACTGAAGTTCTGGAAATTGTTGATTTGTCGGAATCAATGAATAACAATTTTGATGCGGAAATCGATAGTGAAACATCAAAACTGTTCTTTTTCCTAATGCTTTACATTGTTTGGAAACTGAGATAATGTACCTCATACAGCGAAATGTAAATGACACAGTATTTTCTTCTCTGCATCAAGTCGAAAAAATAACTCTTTCGGGTCAGGAACAATAAAGATTTTCAAACATCTCTCCGTCAGAATTTTAAAATTTCTAATTAACTAATGCGTAATAATTCCCTAATAGTGTTTTTAGCCGTTGGAGAAAAAGTCAAAAATTTCTAAATGTGGATATTTTTTGTGCACTTGCTTTTTGTAGAATTTCTCAAGAGATAAGTGCCAAAAAAAAAATTGTTTTTTTTAACCCCGATTTAACGAACACAATGTTTGGTCCAGATAAATTCGTTAAATCGGAGTTCGATTCTATATGTAATAATTTTCACTTAAATTTTTCTCTAATGATTATATTTAATTCATAATGGTCTTGTACCTTTCAAAACTTCACGTGAAAATTTTTTGTTTACCCCATCTAACGGGAAATAAACAGCTTAATTTCCCCAAAACCGAAACGTTGGCGTTTTTAAAACAGGATGATGCATTCTTGCATTACCCGCATATTCGGAATAATCAAAATAGTCTTACCCGAAAAAATCATATGATTATAACACCTACCTTCAGACCAAAACTATAAAGGGCTAAGATCTCGCTTGATCCCGATCTGTATTGCTGTCATGTCCGCGTCTCTGTGTGTTGTGTGTCGTTGCTGTTCGTAATGTGAGTATTTTTACGTATCTAAATAAATGTGCAACTAAAATTATAAGAAGCGTTCTCATCACTTCTTCTACTCTAACAACCAGAAACATATATCTTAATACAACAATGCTTTAAGCCAAATCCAATAACAATTACCGTAAAATCCGGTGTATGACGCTCACTTCTAACACAAAAGTATCATCGAAGTTTAGGGGTGCGTGTTCTACGCCGGGTATGAAAACGATAGCTTTAAAAATAACAAAACAGATGAGCATAAAACAAATTTTACTTCTACACATAGCGAAATACGGTATATTTTAAATAAATGCTCATGAGCTAAAAGAGTTTTAGTTCTAGAACACGGGTCGGCAAGCTGTGGCGGGCCAAACCAATCTCTCAATATGATTCAGCGTGTCACACAGAAGGACATATTTGAAACAATTCTCATTCCAGCCATAATAATGCGTACCTAGTTCCTGTGCCGCTCTACTTTCATATCGCAAAATCAGGGGTATAACTTTTGACTTTCTTTTCGGCACGATTCTGTGTGAGCATTCAGTTGTTGAACAATATTTTTCATATGAAGAAAGAATTTTTACTTAGATATGTAAAACCCACAAAGCCGAAAGCAGAGTACATGCAGTTTTCTCTCTTCAAACAATTAAATCCCTCCATCAATGACATTCAATAATTTATAAAATAGCTGTAAATTTATCTTTAGTGATCTTTCAAATTTTTTCGTAATTCGTTAAATCTCCATAATTCTGAATTCAAGGAAGTCCATAACAAATTTATCAACTTCCAGCCACTCAAAAATTAACAAATTTGTAATGTGGAGTGCCATTGATAATTGTGCCACATGCCACATGTGGCACGCGTGCCATAGGTTGCCGACCTCTGTTCTAGAAGTATACTATTTTCTTCAAAAGTCTGAGATAATACCTCGAGAATAAAGGACTTCAAAACATGAGAGTATTGTTCACTAACATTTCAGATTTCTTCGTAAAAAAGAGAGTGCGCGTTATGCGGCGAATATACCTAAAAATTATTTTTAAAAAATGCAGCTTTAAAGTATAGGTGCGCGTACCGGTGCGCGTTATATGCCGGATTTTACGGTAAATATATATTTTAAATAAATCAGAGTAAAAGCTTTATAATGAACTAGCTGGTGTTCCAGTTCTTCGCACGGGTGAATTGAAAAATAAAATAATAGAGATTAAAGAAAAAAGAATTCTTTTTATGTGTTAAATTTAAGTGAATTGCAAAATTAAACAAAAAAAAAGGTCTTTTAGCATATCTCTGCTCAACAAAAAATCAAATGTGCCAAATCTAAACTATGTAGGTCTAGTAGTTGAAAAAAAAAAGGAATTTTTATTTCTATTACTTCTTCGTAACACCCATGTGGGTTGAATTTTGAAAATACCTTCGTATTATATCTCTGTTCAACAAAAGCTATGTGTTTTATAAATTTCAAGTTTAAATGTTTCATTATTCATAGAAAGGAAATTTTTTTATTTATAAAACACCCTCGCAACCCCTCTTGGATGTCAATTTTCCCAAATTCCTCTCTTAGAAGATCTCTACTCCATGAAAGTCTAGGTTTCAAGTCTAGGTTTAATAGTTCGAAAAAACGGAATCCTCTTTTATCAATAACACTCCTTTTACCCCTCGCAACCCCTTTGGTAATGATAATAAATTTAAAATGAATGTTATAATTTTTATTCTCAATATGTGAATAATATTATGCTAATTATATGCAATGTCCCATTTATTAGAGTATCATCATTTTCATACAGCTATTTATTTTCCTATATCTAATAAGTTTTACTAAAATATAAAAGAAAAAAAAGTTCAAATACTCTGTTATATTCGGAAGAAAAAAAAATTGGTAGAAAAAAAACATTAGAATGGGTAGTATTTTGTTTTTAATAAACGAACCTGAAACTTTTATTTAACAAATAATTGAATAAATTACAATTAATCAAGAAAAAAAATAAACATTAGTGAACCTTTTCCTTATTTTCTTAAACTTCGATTGGTTAGTCAAAAAGCGCATGCGCTCCAACACCGGAATTTGTTCATTTGAAGAACAGCAGGAGAAATGATGAAGGATGCTGTCTTTCAAACTTGAGATTTGTTTTGGCGACTTATCTCTCTTTTTGGCGTCCTTAGCATTTAAATGTGGAAAAATCATAATAATGAAAAAAACTTTTAATGTATAATTAGAAAGAAAATTCTAAGATTACTTTTTAAATTAAATAAAAATTAAAACTAAAATTATCAATTTTTAAAAAAATTAAACGTAGTTCTTAAACTAAAAATATGATTTCTTGAAAATTATAATATATATATATATATAAATATTTCAATTTGTTTTGGGGGCCAAGGATATGTTCATCTAGAGGCTCTTTATACAAAAATTATAAAAATAGATACACAAATACGAAATGTAGGTGGTTGATACAGCACCAATAAAAAAGAATCCTTTTTTAAAATAAAATGAAATTTCACTTTTTATACCTTTGAATATTAAAAAAATAAAAAATATAATAATCCAATTTTACATTTCATAATTTTATCTGCACTTTGAAGAATATTGTAATTAAGAATATAATTTTAAAATGTGTTAAAACAATTTAAGTTTAAGATCAATTAAATTCTTTTTGTGAATCGGTATAAAAAAAATTACATGTCTTTTTTGTATTAAAATGCTTTTTAAGTATGAAATTATAAAAATAACTTGAACTTATTTTATTTTGTAGCAAATACCTCAAAAAATTGTTTACTTAATTAACGATTTTTTTTCTTCGTAATTTTTTTTTGAGAAAATAATTATTTGAGGAATAATAATTACAACAAAAAAAAGTAAAATTTACATTTTCTTAGGAATGCAATAATCTTCATCTTATTCCCTCTCTTTCAAAATCAAAATTAAACTTGCCGATTCAATTGTATTGGCGATCGCCAAGTCGTTTCCTCCTATTTCTGGCAACCCTTCTCTGTGATCATCCTCCGTTTCCCGGTGTTCCTTGTTAGAGTGTTTTTAGCCGCAATAAATGAATGACCGTTGTCCCACGACAGGGCTTTCAACTGTTTCACGCTATCTTTTGTAACAAAACTTACGATGGTTGTGCGAATTTTTATTTTTATTTCGGTTTACGCTCCTCGCTAAATGACATTTCTCTCTAAAGAAAAGTGAAAAAGTATTTCTGAAAACAGGTAAATTGTTTAAGAATTTCTTACTAAGTTTTTTTATAGTTTTGATATTGGGATACATATACATTAGTTTTATAGAATGTATTGAACTTTTTTAAAAAAAAAATTGAATAGTGAAAATATTTTTTTAAAAAAATCTGCATGTTTGATATATTTTTTTAAAAAAGGAAAAGTATTTTGAATAAGTTTGAAAAAAATCTTCAATATTACTTCCGTGATTTTGATAAGGATAATATAATGTTAGATTTAATTTTGAAAAAAAAATTTAAAAAATTATTTAAAACAGTAATGAGAATATTTTTTAAACGAGAAATTTTTTTTCCATAACGATGAAATTAAAATAAATATATTTCGATATAAAAAATTTATTTAGTAATAAATAGTCTTCAAATCGAAGAATATATTGTAATGATATTTTCACTTAAAAATAATGATGTTTAAAATTTAGCAAACATTATGCAAGAAATTTAATTTTGTTAAAAGTACTAATGGATAAAGATTGAAAGTTTATCAATTCTTTTACATTCATAAAAAAGCTACATTTTATTAGTTTTCTATTTGTTATAATTTTATGCAAAGAAAAATTAGTTTTGGGTTTCATTTTCAATGTTGAATTTTTTTGCATTGAAAATGATTTTAACTTCGAAAAAGCATCATAAATTATATCTAAGTCTACACTTTAACGTAAAGTGGACCAAACATCGATGTATCTTAAATCTTATAAAATATTTTTCTTAATAATCATGAATTAAAAATATTATAGGTATATAAACTAAAAAATGCATAATTAACACCATTTAAAAAAAACATACAAAATCTAAAAAGAAGTTAATTTTTTTTTAAAAAAATAATTTAATTAAAACTTTTTTTTCTTATTTTGTTTTACTTTACTTAATTAAATTACTTTATACCTATAATAATTTTTTTCTGCTTTTTACGAAGCATTATTTCTTGCTTTACTTATGGATCACATGAGATCATTATAGTTCTGTATCTTTTTTTCTATATCCTTTTTTATAAAAGATTTTATTTTGATTGCTATATTTAATCTTATATATTGTATATCCAGCTTTATATGATCTGTTTTTTCAGTTGCTCTTATTTTATACGTTTAATTGAACGTTAAATAATAAAGTATTTGATACGCCAAATTAATTTATAGGATAAGCACTGATTTTTTCAAATTTGAAAACCAATTTTTCAATCAATTTCGCAAGGTTCAGCATCAACCAATTAATGATGGATTTTTTTATTTTTTTTAAAAAAAAAGCAGATTAAAATAAGACTGGAATATTTGAATTTATCTCGAACATTATGCATTTATAAATTATCTGCGGGTAATATTATTATTCCATTTTATGATTAAGTTATATTATATGTAATTTTATTTTTGCTAAGCAAAATATTTAATCTATATTCTTTAACTTTTAAAAACTTGCTGTAGCATAAAAATATTATGATGCGTAAGTGAAAATTCTAGTAAGTAAAATTTACTTGAAAATGATAAAAGTTGCATTTAAAAGTTATAAAGTAACAATCGTTCTCTCAATACAATGTATATCACAATTCCACAAATCTCCTGGAAAAAATTTACTTATTCTTGATAATAAAGAATCTCATTCATCAATCATGATCTTGTTTATGTGGCCGCGGTAACCTAGTGGTCAAGGGTAACGGACTTGTAGCCGCGTGTTATGAGTTCGAGCCCAGTACCACTGCAAACTCTCCGTGTAGGGGGGGGGCGATACACGTTAAATCTATCGAGATTTCAAACGTCCACCAGTTGGTGTGGTAGTTAAGAAAGAGGAAAGGGGAGCCAGCTGAAGTGTCGTCCTCGTCACTTGACCATGGTTCAAAGTTACAAGATCCATCGCAAAAAGCCCTCGAGTAGCTGAACTGCGACGTTAATAATCATTTCTCAATTGTAATCTTGTTTATGTGGCCACGGTAGGCTAAGTAACGGAACTCGCGACCGGCGTGTCACAAGTTCGAGCCCAGTACAATTACAGACGCTCCGTGTAGGACAGGGATACACGTTAAATCTGTCGAGGGCTCAAACGTCCACCCGTTGGTGTGGTAGTTAGGAGAGAGGTTCCAGCTCAGGTGTCGTCCTCGTCACTTGACCATGGTTCAAAATTACGAGGTCCGTCGCCAAAAGCCCTCGAGTAGCTGAACACAGTGCGGCGTTAACAATCATTCACTCACTCACACGGTCTTGTTTACCAAATTCTTGAATATACTTCATTTATACTAAATTATCCGTTTACTATCAAGACAAGTTTTTACATGTTTCTGTACAAATGGAGCATTTACTGTAATGAACAACATGTATGTATACCTTAGGAATATTTATAAAATTATATATAGCTATTTTTTAACTTAAACACACAAATCGCGCGCGATCTGTAACTAATTTTCTAACGTAGCTCATTGAGAGTGTTAAGAAAATATCAATCCTTTATTTTTTGTGTTCTTATTAATTATCATACGACTTCCTGTATAAATTTGTTTTTTCGATTTCTAGTTGAATATATTGATGTTTTCTAGATTTCCCTTTTGGATCATTCCATAAAGAAATAAAGTAGTATGTAAAAATTTCAAAATATCACTGCTTGGAAATTTTTTTAAGGCTGTTTTCGGCTAATGTTAAAGAATAGGACCCAAATTCGGAATATTTCTTCAGGCATAAAAGTACTCAAACATTAATATTATATTCTGGCTTCACAATCGTGTAGAGAAACACTTATTTCATCATATCTTTTTTTATCACTCATTTTTATTCGATTTGACACATATTTTCTTTTATGAAATGTGTTTCGCATTTTTTCAGTGTTAAATGAGCTATCCCTTCACATGTTAAAAGGAAAAACTAATTATTTATGAAATAGTTTAAAATTTTGAAAATACTATACTATAAACAAATGCATGAGTTATAATGTCACAAATTTTTATAAAAATTTAGTCATTTTTTTCTGTTTGAAAATGTGCTCCACGCTCTTGGGTAGATGGCGAAAACAGCCTTAAAAAAGAAAAAAGAATCTATCATCTTATATGTGTTCAAAAAAACCATAATTATATAATACTTTATTTATATTTAGTAGATATTTAATAGAAGCGTAAATAACTAATTTTAAAAAAATAGTGTCTCATGTAGAGTTTTATGAGTAATTTCTCTCTCTCTCTCCAAAACACCCTGGTAATTTCGATTCTCTCAACCTGGTAGTGAAATTCTATCTTTTATTTTTGGGTGCATATTTATAAACGTTTGATTCTATTACTTATCTTACTATTTCCAAAAGCCCACTTTCGTTCTCTGAAGTTATTTTTGCAGCTACACTGAGAACTTAAGACATCCGACTATGTTCGGAACCGTGATTTTAAGAAAGCGCATAAATGGATAATTTTCGTGATATTTAATGTCACTTAGATTGGAATACATGTATAATGTTGTTTTAAGGGCATTTTGACAAAAAAGAATTATTTAAATACAATATTTCGGCAAAAAATTAACTTAGAATAACCTCTTTTCAAAATGTTCTACTTTTGTGAAAAATGCTTCTATTATAATAATATTTTGCCTGTATATAGCTCAGACCTCTGTACAGAGGCTCAACTATTAATTTTGAAAAATTCACATTATTTTCAGAATTACAACCCATTGAAATAATTATCGGCGTTTTTTTCTCAAAATTTCTCCTCTCTGTTGTCGTAAAACATGGATAAACCCACTTCTAAGATATATATTTCAAAAATTCTAGTTGAGCCTCTGTACAGAGGTCTGCGCTGTAGACAGACAAAATATTATAATAGAAGCATTTTTCACAAAAGGAGAATATTTTGAAAATGGGTCATTCTATGTTCCTTTATTATCAGAATATTGTACTTAAATAATTTTTTATTGCAATACTGTTCTTTAAACATTTTTATGTACATTTTCTAATCTAAGTGACACTAAATATCATAAATATTATCCATTTATACGCTATTGTAAAATCACAGTTCCTAACGTAGTCGGATACCTTAAAGCAAACTGTTTTTTTTTTTTTATTTAATATAGAGCGGTATTTTTGAATGCATTCGATATTTTAGGAAAATACTTTGAGATAAGCACTGCTTTTGAAGAAAGAATAACTTTCAATCACCGACTTGTCTGAGTAGTTTTAAGCTAACAGATCTTGTGTGAGGAATATTTTGCATTTTAAACTTAGAATAAAAAATATTAAGCTTTATGATGTATTTAGTTGCAATTGGTTTATTTAGTTTAGTTATCTTTTAAAAAAAATTATATCACAGGATCTTGACATACGACTGAACCGTTTCTATTAACAAGTTGTAAAATGAACCATTCGTAGATCGGATTTATAATTTTTTTCAACGGTTCTTTCATTCAAACAGGTTGAAAGACTTGTTCAAAAAATACAAAAATTTAATTTAAGTATATAATTATTTTATTGCGAAATTTGTGTGCATACCTATTTCTATTGCACCAACTGCATTCATTGGCGTTCACAAACTACTTTTATGGAAGTGGTTATTTTTTTCAAAAAATATAAACGAAAGATTCGAGACATTGTTCATGCTAAAAATTACATAAAAATCTATTGAACTATGGGAAGAGTTTGCCCCCAAACTCCAAACTTATGTAAACCACTGGCTGCATCATTTCGGGTTCGAGCTATGATGATACTGAAGTTGTTGTTGTCGTGTCCTTCCCAAGGGGAAGGAAGGAAAGTTGCCAGAGCCTGAGGTAGGTTGGACTTCTACAAGATGGATGGCGGCACCACCTATCTCCACCTCCACAATTTAGGCATGGGCTAGAGGGGAAGGAAATATTTTCCAGCAACCTGCGCCCGTGGTTTCTGCTAAAACTGCCCACGGGACTCTCGGATCCACTGATTTAACGAGCTCGCACTCCGTGTGCACTCGGGGGGAAGGGGTATTTGGTGGGATCAAGCATCGAACCCTGGCCCTCAGGTCTGGAGTCCAATGTTCTAACCACTAGACTACCCACGGCCATGGCACTGAAGTCCCGCGGTGTAGTGAGGCCAATGGACGTCAAATCTATCGAACTCAAAGTCCTCATGTTGGTTAAATGTGGAAGTTTGGACAGTAGGAACTAACTCAGATGTCGTTCTTCTCCACTTAACTGTGGTTCTGAATATGAAATCCGTTGCCAACAGCCTTCGTTGCGTTAGTTACTTTGACATTGAAAGGGAATTCTTTTTGAAGCGATTAGTTGAAAAATCAATTTTTATCTGAGCTATTCACTTATCTTGTAGAAATCTTTTATTAACATCTGGGGCTACATGTATATTAGTGTGAGAATCTCTGTCTTTAATAACTGTTATAAAATATTTTCAGTACGTTAACACTAAAAAAAACTTTCAAAATTTTCTAGTATTTAGAATCAACAATTGTGAAGACTAAATAATGATTTTATTAGCACAAACGATTTTTATCTCCTTTTAACTAAAAATAATTTTAGGTCATGTGATAAATGAATGTCAATGTGTGTTGGAACTATTTTGCAAAATGTATGGAATTAAATTTATATTGAATGTATTACTTGTTTTTGTGAATTAAATTTATGTGTTTAGAATCCTCAAAGAGTGGAAAAATCTTAGAACAATTATTTATATGCAGACGAGATCATTTTTTGCCTTTAAGAAATTTTCTACTCAGATCACGTGATCATTGAATGCTAGCTGAAGTACTTTGTCACATATGTTAAATTAAAACAAAAGCCTTTAATTGATTGCACATGTGGTGAAAGCTCGTATAATGTTTTTCTTTTACAGTTTTATGTCAGTATTAGATAAAGTATCTTTGCGAGTTTACATTTTAGTCGAATTCGTACAACTATTTTATTCATTTGAAAAAAAATTGATTTTTATGTTAAAAGATTCTATTTGTATTAAGAATTTAGGTTGTTTTCTTAATATTTCAGTTCCTTAAAAAACTCAAAATGGTTTAAAGTTTCATGACTGTTCCCCTAATTTTTTAAAATAGTAGAAGAAAATTTTCGTGCATTTAAAGAATTAGAACAGGGTAAATGGCTGTCTTATTGCTCAAAATTTCCTCATTCAAATAATAAAATATTTCTTAAGATGATTCTTTATACGAAATCGGCTTCATCCCGAGTGTAAATACTATTTATACGCATTAGGCAAATTTAATCCAGATTGTTATACCCTACTATATTCAAATTATCGCTATTAAAAAATTTAAGTAACTTAATACTCTATAATATATGAAGTTAATTTTAAATTTATCAACATCTTTCTATGTAAATATTTCGTAAAGCAATATCTATTTAAAAAAACTAAAATCAGAAACATTTTTTTTAAATTTTTGATAGCAAACACACTTTGAGAAGATTTTGTTTTATGCACAATAAAGCAGTACGACGTCTATTGGCGAAGACCCCGTAATTTTGAACCTCAGTCAAGTGACGCATCTCCTCTCCAAATTGCTGCACCACTCCAAATGGGAGGACTTTATGCTAGACATTGCATCAGAAACTTTTTACGTGGTGGGTCTTCAATGGTACCGAGACTCGAACACGCGACACGCCGGCCACGAGTTAATGACTATAACCGCTGCCACCATGTCTATCGATTCATAAACTTGAGTCATGATTCCTTCAGAATTCGAACGAAACCATGAAAGTTGCTACTAGTTAAATCCATATGTGCCTTAAAATCATGACGTGGTGTGGAAGTGAGAAGAATGAGACATTAGCGATGATTAATACTTTTTGATATATATATATATATATATATATATTTATATATATATATATATATATATATATATATATATATATATATATATATATATATATATGAGTGGTAGTGTATCGCGCTTCCACGTGATGGGTTCGAGGTTCAAATCCCGGGCTGGGCAAGGTCGACTCAGCCTTTCATCTCTTCATTGAGTCGATAAATGAGTACCAAGCTTGCTTGGAAACTAAATACTGGAGGGTTTCGCGTCATACTGACCACTTGTTCTTAACATCTACTAATGCACCTCAGCCCCCCCAAGGACACGTAAACTTAAAAAGGCACGGTAGGCCCTCATAGGCTGTTGCGCCACTGAGTTCAGTTATATATATATATAACTAATATATGGGACTAATTTAATTTCTTGAATCTAAAACGTTTCGCGTATAAAATGCTATTGGTTTTCATGTTGCCTATATATATATATATATATCGTTGGCCTAGTTATCAGAATGCGTAACTACTTCCGAGGTGCTAATTTGATACAGGAGTGCTACGCTGCTTTTTATGTTCGCCTAGATAGGCGATAACATTACAATATGGTTACCTTGATATTTTTATCGTATGATAATGTGGTTGCCATGGGAATAACGTATATGTTTGGCGCGATTAAGGAATCTTGCCAAATAGTGCTTGGTGCGTAGCACTCCTATATCAAATTTAGTTCCTTTGTGGAGTTACGCATTATGATAATTAGGGCGACGATATACAATCGGACCTCTATTTAACGAAGTCACTAAATTCCGAAAAAAAGTTCGTTATGTGGAAAATTCATTAGAGATTCATTAATGTACATTTGATATCATATTAAACAAATTTTAAATTTATATAAAAAAACACTATTTTTTTATATAAAAAAGTAATTATTCTCAATTTTTTTCTATAAATTAATATATATTTATATTATAATTCTTACCCATCAAAAAGAAATCTGGAAGGAAAACAAAGAAAAAAACATTATCCAGAAATACACAGTATTTCTAACTTTAAAAAATAATTTTACACATTCAACTGAATAAATTTTAATGACATTTTTTTTTTCATTTTAAGACTACAAGTTATTTTAAACATAAATTATTTCATGGCCAGTAATCGTAAGCATGCATTACCACATGCGTCCTTAAATTTGATCACTGATAAAATCTATTAATTGTGTTTGAGTTTTTTATTTGAAAAATTACGACAGTTTTATTTCTCTAGGAGAGGTAGGCACCTGGTAAAACCAGTTCAAGGCCATTGATCTCCATGATATGTTACATGGGAGCATAGTTTGAAATGTCAAGAAATGTTTTTAAAATAAAGAAACCAAATCGAATCATAAGAGAAAAAGTTCGTTAAGTAGAAAATGCACTTCGCTATTGGGAAGTTATTTTACGAAGAAAATAATAAAATGTTCTTAGTTCTAGAAAAAAGTTAGCTAAAAAATACGCTAGACAAATTCTCTAAATAGAGGTCCAACTGTACATTCACACAGAAGGTCGTTTGCACTTTATGGAAACGGTTTTAGAATTCATTTTCTCGTTTACATTTTAATATAAAACTTTGTCAACTTCAGAATAACCGCCTGCTAATATTTTCTTTTGATTGGAA
>BMAV01012932.1:94525-129376 GCA_019973955.1 Trichonephila inaurata madagascariensis
TTATTGTCCTTTGATGATCGACAAATAGCATGTTGAAATTTTTCTTGATTGTGTCTTTTTGACAGGGCGAAGTGTGACTTGAGGCACACTTCCCACTGCCAAAAAGACACAATCAAGAAAAATTTCAACATGCTATTTGTCGATCATCAAAGGACAATAAAACTAAAATAACTTGAACAAAAAATAGGACAGTTTTGCTTACAAACAACGTTCCTCTCATGTTAGTGAAAAGTGTCTGTGAGTTGTATCCTTTATTAAAGTCACCCGCACACATTTTAAACTTCTTGGTTCAGTTTGATTGATATTTTTTCTCACACACACAAGTTATCTCAGAAAAATTGAAAAGCCCTTAAATGCAGGTAAGTATACGCTCTTAATTAAACTATTGACTGTAATTACAATTTTTATCGTGTACATTAAAATAATTATAAAAAAAGATTGGGGTGACTCAGTCACCCCGCGTGACCATTAACGTTAATTTCAAGTGCGCACCTGCTTCCGGATTAACCCTTGAGAATGCGCCCTTTTAAAAATCGTAGTTCCACTGAATAATTTAACTAAGAGAAAGTATACTTACTTACTTTTAAAGACTTTTCATTTTTTCTTTGAAAATTTGAGAAAAAAAATCCAATCAAACGGAACTAAAATGTTTCAAATACGCTTGATTTTAAAAAAGGACACAAATCACGGACACTTCTCGCTAACATTACAGGAATGATATTTACAGGCAAAAATGTCATATTTTGTTCAAGTTATTGTAGTTTTATTGTCCTTTGATGATCGACAAATAGAATGTTGATCTTCTTCTATCTAGTGTCTTTTTGACAGGGCGCAGCGTGTCTCGTGGTACACTTGTGGCTTTATATCTTTCTTGATGAAGTTTTTTAGGTAGAATTTGAAAATCTTCCTTTCAACTCAAACGATTCATGTCCATCGATTTTCTCAAATTTACTTTCTCTATCAGGATTAATATCCATTATTTCATCAGGTTCTTCCCTTGTTTGATCAGTTTCAACTTCATCCAATAGAGTTCGTACAGAGGACCATTTCTTTTTTATATATATTCTGTTCATTTACCAATAACGAGTCGTATAACTCAGCAATCAAAACCACAATGTCGTTTACAGGGGAAAACTGTAGCCTTTTCATAGATAATATTTTGGAACAAAAGTGGTCGCTTGGAAAACTCAGTCACCCCAAGTACCTTAAGACAGCAAAAAAAACACCGCTACTTTAAGAACCGCTACTCTACACTCACGCACACAGTACTCCCTTATCAATAATTATCTCTTTTGGTTATTCATATTGTAGAAAAATAATTATATTTTGAGTCTAAAATCATCTAACCAAAGTTAGATATTATTTATGTATTTATTTATTTATTTTTTTTTCATTTTTTTCAAAATTTAACCTCTTTGTGTGGCAATATTAAATTTCGAAATTATTTCACCCTACCCCACCCTAATCTCCATCATAGAACATCTTTTCCGCATAAGTAGGTTCCAAATAATAATTTTTTCCTCGATATAACCGGTCTCCACCCTAATGTACAGCCAGAAAATGTTTTCAGTATTATATTGAGACATGGCGTAAATATAAAATACTAGTTTTCTAATGGCGGAAATAAGAATCCATGTTTTTTTGTTCTTTTCTTTTTTTGAAAATCTGCAGCTGAATAACGTATTATATTTACAACAGTAAGTAAACGTTCGTAGAATTTAGGTCACACGTTTTGAATCTCCAACATTCGCACATAAAGTCACCCAAGAGAGTCATGCAAAAACATTGAAACAGTGATCTATAAATACGACGAGCTATTAAAATACCTTTATGAGTATGCTCTGTCCTTAATGCATTGGCGAGCTCTAAAATACTGTAATTCATAAGCAAAATAAATAGATAATGTATATACGCACATATACAGAATATATTCATTTTCACATATTCTATTTAAATATATATCAATACATATTTATAAAATTTAACTTTGAATTATTAGTTGATAGTAAAAAATTTTTAAAAAATTCCGTTGTGAAAAAGGGGTTTTTTTAAAGTATTCGTAGCTTTTTTAAAAGCACTGTAAAAAATAATTGAGTTTTCATTCCGCTTTTTATTGATGTATTTTACTAACATTTTTAGGTGAAGAATATGTCAATAACTTGCAGAAAAAGATTATTTTGATACGAGCAACATTCTCTAAATATTCTTTTATTATAACTGAAATGAAAATATTTTACAAAATGAATATGAAGCATTATATTTGTTTATAAGAATATATTCCGATAACTTATGAGCAAACGATTCTTTTGACGTAAAAAAATTCCCTAAATAGAAATTTTATTCTAAATGAATACATTTACCTCGAATAAAAACTAAGTATTTCCAATTACTCTTATAAGAATATACTCCAAAAATTTATCAGCAAACGATTATTTTGATACAAGCAGCATTCTGTAAATTGATTTTTTTTTTATTTTAACTTAAATTTGATAATATTTTACAGAATACAAATGAAGAATTCCAATTACTTATCAGAAAATATTCCATTAATTTATCATCAAACGATTATTTTGACATTAGCGTAGAGCATTCTCTAAATATAACTTTTTTTACTGTAACTTAAATGAAACTATTTTACAGAATACAAATGAAGAGTTCCAATTTTGGTTTGATATTTCTTTTTATAAGTTTTCGTTTTGTATTCTCTCTCTCCGTCTGTCTCTTTTGAATATAGGTAAAAGTTGAGTAGCCTTGCTATATATATATGTATAAAAACATTCCACAAGATAGAGAAGCAGCGACTTCATTCGAAATATAATTTAAAGCTCTTATTTAGAAAAAAAAACAAACTAACAGTGGGTCTAGGTATTAAAAATAAAGATACATTTTTAAAAAAAGAGAAAAATTATTTGAAAAATATTCTGTATTATAATCTTGAATTCTCATAAATGCATGATGCCAAAAGTAATAGAAAAAAAACCCAGTTTAATTTCTTTTTTAATCATAAAATATTGAATACCACCAGAACTTTTTTAAAAGTAAAATACATTTCGCCAGTGAAAATAAATAAGATTCTTCCACCCATACGGGTAGATCAGAGAATCAGCCATTTTTATTCGAATTCGTTCGATAATGGAATTTATATATCCCTAAGTATCATTTGATGGACTGGAAACAATACCCGCTTGACCACTGGATATCTGAAATAGCTTATTTATTCGTAAGTCTTAACTGTGATGCATCAAACCGCTTTCATAAGGTCACTAGTGAAACGAAAGGGATATAAGCCCGTCAAACTATGCGGGCGCCCGCATTCAATCAACTCAACCCAACTCAACATAGCCCGCTATTTCTTTATCGTCTGCTTTTTGACAATAGAGAGTTCTGCCGCCAGCATTTGTGTTTGTAATGTAGCAGTGGGAAAATAGGGATGATTCTCTTGATCTTTTAAAAAGATATCTTTTTTTTAAAAAAACACATTTCTTGCTTTAAAAGTATAGGGGTAAGTATGTGTTTGATTAATTTATTAAAGATTGGCACAGGGGTATTAAAGTGTTCTGTCGAATTTTCTCCAATTCGTAAAAAAAACTTAGTGTGTTAGAGTAAATACGATTAATCATTCGAAACAGGAAGCAAAAGGAAAAAAAATTAAAAATGGAATATTAATTTGAAGTGAAATGGAAAATTTTTTTATGAAATGTTTAATCAAGTAACACAGAGAATAATAAAGATACATTGTTGAAACGTAAGATTGATATGCTTTGATAAACTTTTTAAAAAAGCTTTTTCTCACAGAAATTTTTATTAAACATATTTTCAAAGCATGTAGAATATAAATTACAAAGATTAAGATTATTGAGTAACATTCGAAACCAGAATTTTTCAAAAGAGAATAAATGAAAAATGTTTTGATATTTAGTGTCAATTGAATTAGAATATACACATTAAATTGTTTTAAGAATATTATTACAGGAAACAAATTATTTAAATGCAGTTTATTGGCAAAAAAATGAAGACAGAATGACATATTTTCTGAACTCCTTTTAAGAAAAATGATTATGTAATAATAATTTTTTGCCTGTGTATAAGTATGTGACCTCTTTACCAAGGTTAAATTAAGATTTTTAAAAAACTCACATTCTTTTCCGGATTTTTCTCAGTTAAAATAATAGTGGATTTTTTTTTTTATTAAAATTTCCCTACTCGTATAATAAATATGAACAAATCCACTTCTAAATTTTTCATAAAAGGAGAATAATTTGAAAATATCTCATTTTTTGCCTAAAAGTTGCATTTAAATAATGTTTTCTTACGATTATATATTCTAATTCAACTGACTCTTAATGTTATCAAAATTATCCATTTATACGTATTTATAGAACTTTTGAGAAAGCGTCTCAAGTTTTTATCTTGTAAACTTTTCATATTTGAAAATAAGAATATATATAATTTTGAGATGTATTTGTTTCTTTGAAAAATACTTAGTTGAAAGTATTTTATGTTTTAGAAAACAAAATTTAAAGTATTTGATATGCAAAAATATACAAACAACTTGGAATATTCCTAGTGATTCAGTTAAGGTATCCGACTACTTACGACAACTTTAAAAAAAAAATGGAGGTATGAAGATTTTTTGGGGGGTTTAGATTTATTTAGTACCTTTTAAGAAAAGAGGCTAAAATTAAGAAGAGAAAAATAAATTATTACTACTAAAATGGGAAAAAATAGGTAAAAATTGTTAAAAAGTTACATGGGGCCCTTCTGTGCAAATAGTTAATGAACAAATTCTCAAATTTTCAATTTTGATGTATTACTTTGCTATTTCTTTTTGAAATGACCTTCAGGTTAAGAGATATTTTAATTTTTGCAAAAACTAGAGCTCTTTATCTTAGTTATTATGTGAAATTGCTAAAACAGTATTATATATTTCAATAAAGAACTGTAAATTTTGTAATAAAACAGTGATTGATAAATCTGAAGGTTAAAACACTTCTATTTTACACAAAAATTTACAAAAATTTCAAAAAATATTTTAAGAACTTTTGAGCAATCGCTGTCCCCGTTTGAGCTTTCGGAAAAACACATTTCGAGTACAACGCATTTTAAAAGTTTGACATCTTATGTAAAGTTATGGCATTTGCTTTTACTAAAACACTTGTAGTTTTTGTTCTAGTGAATGGAAAAAAACCCTTGGTATTTTTATAAAGCTAATAAGATGACCTATAAAATAAAATCATAAAAAATTCAATTTTTGAAAAAAATCATGATTTTAGGCTAGTCGGATACCTTAATAGTGAACTTTAAAGAACTATAAAAGATGGGATTCTATTTTTTTTTAAATTTCTGTCATTTTTCATGTTTACAACTATAAGCATGTAATAGTTTTTCTTTCCCTTCAGTTTTAGCTTTTTTTACCTATAGATGAAGCATATTCTAATTTAATAGACATCGTTGCTTTTTATAAGTTACCATTTTTAAGCCTAAGATTCTTCGCATTCGAAATTGTAAAATATATTGACTGACATATTCATTACACATGTGTGAAATCTTCGATAATTTTTCTCCCTTTTGTTTCAAAATATTATAATTTGAAAAAGTACTTTTGCTGTACTACAGGGCGGTTTTCTTGCTCAAAGAATTCATGAACATTCAAAGAAGGGGACGGGGCAGAGGGAGCTCATAAAATGTTTTAATGCTGAAGTACGAATTTAAACCTGAATGATGGAATTAATTTCTCAATAATATGGCAAAGTTTACTAGAACCTTTCTCATGTAGTTATTTCAGCGTTTCTCAAACTGTGGCAGCATCCCCTAGGGAGACACGAGTATATCAAAAAGTCGAAAATAAAAGATTATTTTTAAAAAATTATTAATTTACTGAAAGAAACAAAACAAATTACATTTTGATTTAATAAAAATACACGTTGAACTTTTATTAAAAAACCTGTTCTAATTTAAAAGTTAGAAACGAAAAGTAACATACTTTTCTTTTTACTTAAAAGTAACTTACTTAAAAATATCTATAGCTTAAAAGTAACACATACAAAATTTAATACTTATCTTAGAAATGTGTGTGGTTTATTACTAAATTCGTATGGTAGCTTTAGCGTCAAGTACATTATTATATTGCATTCAGTGCATTATTATTGTATGGGAGAGGGCGCGAAGAAAACTATGGTTGAAAATTGGGTCCCAAATATTGAAAGTTTGAGAAACACTGAGTTATTTTCTTGAAACCCAATGAGAGAGACAGAACATTTCGTTATATTTTCAAGAACACATGTCAACTAAAAGATTATTAGGAATATATTTTTGAATCTCCCATTATTTCTCGCCCGAAAATCTCATTTTTTTAAAAAAAAAATACACCAAAATGAATTATTTTAATTCCAATAAAATATTTCTAATAATTAAATTTAACATTTTACGACTGGATAACATAAATAATATTAGTTTCCTGTCTGATTGTAAAAACACACACTTGGATTAGAAATGATGTTTCTTTGAAACGAACAGATAGCGCCTATTTTTTTCACAGAATGTATCAAAATCATACAGTTGTTATTTCCATTGTAATGCTATCTAAAAAAGGAGAATAACAATTTGCACAGGTGTATCACAGAGTACAATGCAAGTATTATAAGTATAAAAGCTGAATATACTAGGCTGAACACATGATCTGTCTCTTACAAGTTGAAAAACATCTGTTTTCGTAACACAAAATAATATACAAGGAATTGAAGTTTAAAAACTATAAATGTTCAGAAAATTTATATATATATTATAGGACTAAAAATAAACAAATATTTACTTTTATCGAGCTGTTTTGAACTTAAAAAAGTTTTATAAATGATTTAATAGATAAAAATGATTAGCTTAATACTTAAATGTGTTTCGTCTCCCTCGTGGCCGCATTTTTTCCTGTCGTCTATGTTGCTATGGTGATTCAGTTGAAAACACACTATACGTATAAAAATTATATTTTGTTGTTTATATAGAAAAACTGATCTGTCAATACTCGCTTAAATTTTTTCATTTAAATAATTTTTAAGAGTGTATTTGTAAGTTTTTTATAAATTAAAATAAGATGAAGTAAATAAAGTAAAGATGGAGTGTGGACACTTCACATAGCTTACTATTATAGGGATTTTCAATACACGCACACACACACATATATCTATATCTGTCTATAAATATGTGTGTGTGTATTGTATAATGGATAAACATATCATATATCCATTACATCACATACTATTATATAACGGATATCAAGTATATATATTTAATAATTCCCTCTAGCATCCTTTTAATTAATTCTTTTTTAATAATCTTTAAATAAGCTTTTAATTCTTAGGTTCAAAACTAACGCCCTAATCTTAATCTTAATCAAATAGTAATATTATATCACAAAATCTCTTACCCGCTCATTTAAACCAATCACAGCTCTTGTTACAAAGGAGTCATCCGATCTTCACTGCCGGTATAAAAAGAGAAAGTCTTTTTGGGCTCTCCTCTCTTTGTCTTTATGTTCGTCCTTTGAAATGTCACTGCTGCTTATCGCTTCTGTTATATGTGAAGTGTCGTCCATTCCCTGTTAGTATTTACGATGTGAATGTTTATGTGTCTCACCATGTTTAATAAGAAGGATTTCCTGCCACAAAGGACTGCCTCATCAATCCCATCAATATAGAACATCATAAATAACCATCGACTAATCTACATACAAGTAACCAACATAAATAGGCCTCGACTACGCTATATATATACAAGAAAATGGAAATGAACAAGCCGACAAGTTGGCCAAAGAGGCTTCGACGCTGCATCCACCTTGCCTTCCGATGCCTCTTCGAAACACCAAGCGACTTCTCAGGGACAAATTTCGACAGAAGAGAATTTCCACTCTTACAGACCTGGACTGTTGGCAAATCTTTGTCTCTCGTTTGCTCGATGGCCAAAGACGTGCTCAGCTTGCTACCCTACCTAGGGTGGAGGGTGTGACATATTTCAAAGTCATCACCGGACATGATTACCTGCAAGCCCCTCTGTTTAAGATTGGTCTGGCTGATTCACCGCTCTGCCCTTTCTGTAAATCCGTGCCAATGACTGGGGAGCATCTAGAGCGACATTTGTTATATATATTGGACTGCAAGACGCCTTATGTCCGAGAGGACGTTGGCGGGCGTAATTTAAAGTGTGTGTGTTTTAATATTTTTGTAATGTATATAGAACTTCTATTTTTTTCGACAGAATTATAAAGGGAGAAGGTTGATTAGCGGCAAAACTGATTAAATTCCGATTTTGTATGCAATTAAAAGCTGTCCTCAATCAACATTGTTTACAATACTAAAATATCCAACCCCTGACAATTTTTTTACAAAATCTCTTTGGTCGGATAAGTTATATATATGCGTAAAATGTTCGATTACGGTGTAACTATATTCAAATTATGTTTTTCGTTTGGAAAATATTTGATATTTTTGAAAAATTCTACATTTTATTATACCGGGTGTCCAAAAAGTATGTGGCTACACTTTCAAATATTAAATTACAAATAAACAAGCAAAGATATTCACTTACGGATTTTGATGTTCCAAAAAGAAAACGACGAAGTTTTTTACTATCTTTTATTACACGATTTCAATTCGCGCAACAACAGTTGCGCGCAAAACATCGAGTTTATACGAGATTTCTGGCCACCTTTTATGAAGTATTGCAGGATCAACATTCTGAATGGCCCCTGTAATTCGATTTTCGAATTCAACAGTGTTGCGTATAGAAGATTGGTAAACAATGTTTTTCACTTGTTCTTACAATAATTCCAAAGTTGTTCTGTCTAGAGACCCAACAAGGAGAGTGCAAGGTCTTGGGTTCAAATTTTGTTAGGATGGTAGATTTAGTTTCCCTGTTGATGTAGATATATGGTTATAGGGGTCACTACTCAATAATTTTTTAGATATTTTGCAATTGAAGATGCAATTCACTCGTTAAATTCAGTTTTGCAGCAAACGATTACACGTTTTGGGAAATACTGCAATAATTAGATGCGCGAGATGCTTTTCGAAATTATGTTTCATTTGCTTTTGTGACAAGTTTCACTAGTGTACGGTCAAGAAGTCTTATTTTTATGCTAATTCTGTAATCCGATAAATGTTTTATTTATTGTTTCCAGGCGCGATTAACTAGCAGTTAAAGGGTTTTTCTCCTGTTCTTCGTTCAATTTTCAATCGTTAATATAAAACACTTTTTATTCATCCACTGAAGTTCAAATGCATTTTTTAAACTAGTAGTGGAAGACACTCAATGTTAATATAGTTTTTTTTTTCAAATAGTAATTCATCAATTAAATTTTATTTTTTAATTTTAAATTTATTCAGCGTTATTTCTGACGTAATTATATTTATCTGCAACAGATGGCGTCAGTAAGTTTTTCCAACGAAGTAGGAATTGACTTAAAAATTTTTTCTTATATTACTTGTTTTTTTATAGATCGTAAAAAACCCGTAAGTGAAAATCTTCGTTTATTTTTAATTCATTTTTGAAAGTGTAGTCATATTTTTTTGTTATAAATTATAACAAGTGGTGTACGTAAAATTCCCAAATCCTCAAATAGGGATCATGGCTGTTAATGAGTTGTGATTAAATTATGAACCATATATAAATATATATATATAATATTACCGTTTTTGAATTAGCTTTAAAATAATAAAATTTAAATTAATTTTCTAGATTAATTAAATTTTACACAATTAAAATTGTGTTCATAATAAAAGCAAATCAAAGCTTTCTCTTGCTAATGATTCGTAAAAGTACTTAAATAATTAATACTATCGGTTATTTAATAATTTTTTTAGAAATTTTCGCTTTATATGTTAATATTTTAGGGAAGAAACGTTAAATATTAAAGATTTTCAGAGCATTTAAGGTACAAAAATAAAATGAATGTCTGCAGACAGATTGATGCGAAAGTAATTTTAGCTCACACATGTTCCCTATTTGCTTCCCAAAGAAAAGTATTACCATTTTTTTCTCTTTCAAGTGATATTTGACTGACGAAACGTGCTTGTAACCCAAATAAATTAGAAATGATTGAAAATCACTTAAAACAGGAAACCATATGCCTAGCAGTAAATAGATTTTATAGCATTAACAACCCATATTTGCTTAAAGGAACCTGTAAAATTTTTAAAAACTTTTATATATATATATATAGTACCTACTCTTAAGGACACCTCTATTTAAATTTCAAAAATAAGATAAAAATAAAAAATAAAATTAAATTACAAAAATTGTTTTCATTTTTAATATTTTGAGACTTGAAAGCTTGTGTTCACATTAAAAGATTCTACATACTATTTTCGAGAATGATTTCCTTTTTTAAAACATATAATGTATTTATGCCATAATAAATCAGTTTAAACTGCAAAAGACGAAAGAAAATGTGAAAAAAAGTACAATTCTAATATGTGAAACCAAAGGCGTAACGGAAAGTATTAGGGCCCCAAGCTAGATCTTACAAAAGATATGTACTTGGCGTCAGTCAGGCTTTGGGCCCCTAGAATCCCGTCCCCCCCCCCCCCCGCGATGCAGGGGTTGTGGGAGTGTACGTTATGCCACTGTGTGAAACTGAGATCAGTGACACCATTAGTGTTTTCCTCATCTACAGCAACATCAATATTAAGGTATCCGACTACGTTCGGAACCGTGCTGTTGTAAAAGCGTATAAATGGATAATATTTATGATATTTAGTGTCACTTAGATTAGAAAATGTATATAAAATTGTTTTAAGAATAGTATTACAATAAAAAATTATTTAAGTACAATATTTTGACAAAAAATGAATATAGAAGGACCCATTTTCAAAATATTCTCTTTTTGTGAACAATGCTTCTATTACAATAATATTTTGCCTGTATATAGCTCAGACCTCTTTATAGAGGCTCAACTAGAATTTTTGAAATATGTAATTTAGAAGTGGGTTTATCCATATTTTACGACAACAGAGGGGAGAAATTTTAAGAAAAAAACGCCGATAACTATTTCAATGGGTTGTAACTCTGAAAATAATGTGAATTTTTAAAAAATTCTAGTTCAGGTCTTCTGAAGAAGTCTTTACCTTATATAAGCACACACACACAAAATATTATTAATATAGAAGCATTTTTTATAAAAGGAGAACATTTTGAAAAAAAATTATTCTAAGTTAATTTTTTGCCAAAATATTGTATTTAAATATTTTTTTTAGTCAAAATGTCCTTATATATAAAACAATTTTATACATGTATTCTAATCTAAGTGACACTCAATATCATGAAAATTATCCAGTTATGCGCTTTTTTAAAATCACGGTTCCGAACGTAGTCGGATACCTTAAGCTTTTAGATTAAGGTATAATAAGAATCTTCAAGGTTCATTACAAAAAACTGTTGGTGGCTGCAGTAGCTTAGTGGTCATGGTTTGGAGTTCTAGAGTTAGTGAAGATCCACCGTGTAGGGGGGCCGATGCAGGTTAAATTTGTCGTGACACTAAGTCCACCCAGTGGCGTGGTGTGGTAGTTTAAAGCGGGTGTGGTGCCAGCTCAGGTGTGATCCTCGTCACTTGACCGTAGTTCGAAATTGCAAAATACCTCACCTGCAGCTTCAAGGCAAGTGATCACCCTAAAATGTGCTGAAAGAGAGAATAATTTGAAAAATGTTCTGAAATATTTAAAAATAGAGAGAGAAAAAAGATTCACAAGAGTAAAAGCTCGTTAAGGTATCCGACTACGTTCGGAACCGTGATTTTGCAAAAGCGTATAAATGGATAATATTTATGATATTTAGTGTCACTTAGATTATAAAATGTATATAAAATTGTTTTAAGAATAGTATTACAATAAAAAATTATTTAAGTACAATATCTTGACAAAAAATGAACATAGAATGACCCATTTTCAAAATATTCTCCTTTTGTGAAAAATGCTTCTGTTATAATAATATTTCGCCTGTATATAGCTCAGACCTCTGTACAGAGGCTCAACTAGAATTTTTTAAATATATAACTTTGAAGTGGGTTTATCCATGTTTTACGACAACAAGAGGGGAGAAATTTTAAGAAAAAAACGACGATAATTATATATATTTCAATGGGTTGTAACTCTGAAAATAATGTGAATTTTTCAAAAATCATAGTTGAGCCTCTGTACAGAGGTCTGAGTTATATACAGGAAAAATATTATTATAATAGAATTATTTTTTACAATAGGAGAACATTTTGAAAAAAGGTTATTCTAAGTTAATTTTTTGCCAAAATACTGTATTTAAATAATTTTTTTTTGTCAAAATGTCCTTAAAACAATTTTATACATGTATTCTATAATCTAAGTGACACTCCATACCATGAAGATTATCAATTTATGCTCTTTTTTAAAATCACGGTTCCGAACGTAGTCGGATACCTTAAATTGAAAATGCACTTCGCTATTTGGAGGTTATTTTACAAAGAAAATAGTAGAATGTTTTTGGTTCCTGACAAAAGTTCGCTAAATACAGAAATTCTCTAAATGGAGGTTCTTTATATGGATGTTTGACTCCATATGAATAGTTATTTTTACCAGGTGCCTAACTCACCAAGAGAAATGAAATTGCCGTAATTTTTCTAACCGAAAACGCGAGTAAAATTAACAGGTTTTATCAGCGTGTGGTAGTATATGCTTAAAATTACTGTTTATAAAATAACGGATATTTAAAATTACTTGAAGACATAAAACTAGAAAATGTTGTTAAAATTTCGTTAATTTTAATATAAAATTATATTTTTAAAGTTGAAAATATACAGTTTGTGCCTGGACAATGCTTTGTTTTTCTTGTTCTCTTTGCGGTTTTCTTTTTGATGGTTACAATATATAAAATAAATGGATATTAATTTTCTAAAAAACTTGAATTGTTACTTTTTTAAAATATGTAGTGTTTATGAATTTAAGATTTTTTTTGTAGTCTCTAATGTATATTAAAAGACGAGTTTCTATTTAACGAATTTTCCATATAACGAACTTTTTTTTCGGGATTCAGCGACTTTGTTAAATAGAGATCCGAATAAAAATACTTTCGACATGCTAAAAACTTGTTAATTGTTAACCATCAGTTGGTGTTATTTTTTGACAAATTAAAAGTAAGCTAAAACCTGCTAATGAATACAAAAAAATTATTTCAGATCTCTTCTTTTGATAGTTGTAAAAGCTACATATTCCCTACTCCTGCTGGGGATCTTAAAAGGTATTTTATTATCGGTGGTGTAACGTACACCCCCCCCCCATCATGAGGGGACCCAAAGCCTGATGGACTCCATGTACGTACCCTTTGAAAGGTCCGGCTTGGCGCCTAAAACCTGACTTTCCAGGGGGCATTGGTGTAACGCTAACCCCCGCATCGCTTGGGGGGGGGGGGCAGGATTCTTGGGGCCCAAAGCTTCGCTGACGCCAAGTTGGTAAGATCTAGTTATGGGCCCAAAACCTGACTTTGCAGGGGGCCCTAATATTTTCCTTTACGCCACTGGCAAGGGGCCCCTAATATTCTCCGTTACGCCATTTCTCATTAGGTCTAATTATCAAAACCTATTATTAAAAAATAAGTAACGAAGGAACAAACAGATTATCTTGCACAAACAATGTATCTTTCCACTTTAGAACATAACTCATTCTCGAATCCTGTTCACTGAAAAACCACACCGTCTGCGCGTTGAAAAAAACACTCCCAGAATTAGTAATCATTCGGAATAAAACCATTCATTTACGGCACTTCTTAATAAGGAAAAAACGCTGAAACAACAAATCTTCTGACCATTTATTTCCGTTCGGTGTCACCCTATTTGGTCTCCAGTGACGTCACTGTAAGGCCAAAATACATAATTCCCATTGATATCGTACCGAGAATTTGCCTTAAACGGACGCCAGATGGCGACTAGTTCAACACAGATGTTGCCAATGCGGCCTGAACTAATAGATGATACCACATCTCACTGACGCAGCAGATCGGTTTTCTACCTGCCAACCGAAAATAAATTTTGAAAAGACATAATTTATCAGAAAAACTTTTATATACTGGTTAAATATTTTTAGAATGTTTTTTTTTATCAGTCTTTTAAAATCATGAGAGTTAAGAATTTTCTTACGATGATTTCTTTCTTTTTTTTGCTGGAATTATTTATAAGATTGGTTTGTTTGTGCTTAATTTATGTATTTTAGCGTGATATATATTCCTACAGAAACAATTCTGATGTAATTTTCTGCCTGATAGTTTGGGGCAAAAAAAATGTATAACAAGTTCATGCATTCTTTAAAAACATATCTTTCAAATAAAAAGTAGTTTAAAAAAGCTTCTGATCACACAGATTTCAAAATTTTATATATAACCGCCATTTTTCGGGGACGAAATTTATCACCATTCTCTAAAAAAAAACTTACTTACAAATTAAACAATAATAATATAGTAAGTTGGATCAAAAATTTTCTTCAGAATTTCAAAACTTACCCACGCGGAAAAAAACATTCTTTGGTATATAGTGGTGGCCAAAATTGAGGACACGTTTGAAAACTCTTATGTTTCTTAAATCTATATGCTTATAGAAAATGTTATGTTGCACAAAATGCAAATCTTACATCATTTTAAGAGAATTTAATATTAAATTCAACACAAAAAACAAAACTCGAATATTTACACAACTACAACTGTTATTGTAATTACTATCAATTTACATAAGATACTGATAGTAGAAGTGGGTTATCAGTACTTATTGGGGTAGCTTTTATTTTTTTTTACAGCTTCACATTCGATAGTCTTGAGCTCTTCTCGTTAGTTATTACATGATACCTTGAAACAATTATAGTTCAAATTACTTCCCTTTTTATTTCCTGAGTTCCTCATTCGGACAAGAGTTTTCAAACGGTGCCGCATGTTTTTGACAGGATTGTGGTCAGGACTGTTTCCTAGCCAGGACAACAATTCAATGATGCTAGAACGATATCAGGTCCTTTGATAATTTTACTGTGTGGCAAAAAGCATAATCCTGCTGAAAAATAAAGTATTATTGGAAAATAAATCCCTGGTGGACGGAAGAAGTTTGGGTTCTAGAATAGTTACAATGTATTTTCTGGCATTAAGAGTCCCATCGATGATATGAAGGTGACCAATACCGTCTGCTGATATGTATGACCATATCATTAAGCTGTGTGGGTACTTCACAGTTGCCTAGATGCAGACAGGATGTAGCTTTTCTCCTATTCTACGTCTTGCATATTTTCAACCAACACTACCAGATAACGATATCTTAGTTTCATCGCTAGCATGTAGCATATTCATAGAAAATATTTTGGAACAAAAGTGGTCACGCGGGGAACTCAGTCACCCTAGGTACCTTAAGATTGTAAAAAACGTTTGCCACTCCCAAAAATGAGGGAGATGTATGAAAAATACGTTTTAGTTCCCATGAAGACTGTCATATAGAAGGATACTGAAAAGGTCATTGGTAACAACTTAACAGTTTTCCCAGAATTAATTTCATCAGCCTGAGGTGACTATGTGCCCCGTGCGACCGCTCCCGGGTTAAAAAATCTTTTGTAATGATTGTATTTACGCAATTGTAGTATATGCTCTTTTTGCTGCATTTATGTTTATCTTTCACTTGATGTTAATGAAAAAACACATGATTTCTCATTCAAAACGCGTAAAACTCTGAATAAGAACGTCTTAGTTACACAAAAACAAAGTTTGAGAGGATATAATAACCATTTTTTCTGTGGTTTCCAGACAGAAGCCATTACACTTGAGAGGAAAATAACACTTACTATCTAAGAACTTAAATGGTGTATAGTATTATCACATCTCTGAATTTTATAATGTAAGATAACATTCTAGTTGTTCTTCCTTTTATGTTACTGTGTAAATAAAATTAAAAACAAGTTCAATTTAAAGAAGACGTAATGTGAAACTTAGTACTCACGAAAAATCTATTTTATATGTTCAAAAAAAAAAAATAGGTTATTTTTTTTTTTTGCATTGTTTTCTTTAAACTCCCGGATCACCGTTTTTTTTTTCCTTCTCACAATTTTGTTTTGTGATTACCTGCTAAAGTTTCTTCAATATTTCTTCCCAAGTTCAGTTCATCCCAATTTTTAAGCTTATTTACTGATTACGTTGTTTTTTAATTCGCATAAAAAATTAAAACAATTCAATAAATGTTACCGAATCTAATTCATTTTTGTATTGTAAGCGCATACAGGGTGATTTGCTACCAGACCGACAAAATTGCAGGGTGTGTACCTTGGGGGGCAGACTGACAACTCGGAATCACATAGGAATGCAGGGTCTCAAATTCCGTAGTTGCAAGCTGTGGGGAAAAGAAGCAGAGTATAAGAACAGAATCAGCAACTCATTAACCAGCATAACTCCCAATTGTGGGGTTTGGTAGAAACGTCATCGTACACAACTACGTAGTTCAACAGCGTTTCTCAGTTTGTGTTTGGGCCGGCATTCTTGGAGACTACCTCATTTGACCGTACCTTCTGCCCAGTCTTTTGGAAAGTAGGACCTATCTTATCTTCTTGCAACAAATCTGCACGAACTTCTTGACGTTCATCGTTGTGCCGCTGCATGGGGTACCGGCTTGACGGGGCTCCACATTACGGAATTGATTTGCGCTAAAATCACCTCAATGTAACCTTTGGACAGAGGTGGATACGTCGTGGTGAAACAGTTCATTGACCTGCCAGACAATCAGATCTAACGTACGACTTCTTCTCCTGGGGTCACATGAAGATTGGTGTAAGAGACGCCCTTTCCTTCTGTCGAAGACATCATAGCTGGAATATCTGTATCTGCTGGGATAATAAATTGCATGCCAGGAGTTTTCCAGAATGTAAGGAATTCCATGCAGTGCCCCTATCAGACCTGCCAGCCGACTTCTGGTTTTAATTTCTAACGCCTGTTGTATGTAGTACTACCTTTCAATAAAATGTTTCCTGACCCATTAATGTGTTGCTGTTTTTGCTCTTTTCTTGCTTCTTTGCTACTACGGCATTTGTGACCCTGCATTCCTATGTGATTTTGAGTCTTCTCTGTGTAGGACAGCGTTTCTCAAACTGTGGGGCCCTTGGGGGTCGTGATAACTCTACGAGGGGGGCCCGAGCATATTGAAAAGTCTAAAACAAAAGATTATTTTAAAAAATTACTTAATTTATAGTGAAAGTAAACAAAATACATTCTGATATAATAAAAAATAAAATACACATTTACACTGATATGATATACATATTTATAAATGTATCAACGCTGCACAATGTATTTGATAATGAAGTTAACAATACTAAGTTAACAACAAGTTTAATAATTACCAGTGCCCCCATGGTCTTATCATATATAAGATTATAAACAAAAATTAACACTTAACTTAATAATGTATTTAGTTTATAATTAATCAGAGAAAAAGATACTGACGATATTAAAAGTTACACAATTCGCTCCCAATACCACCGGACACTTTAAGTTCCTTTTATTGCATTTCATAGCATTTCTGAATAATTTTATGGGTAGCAGAGTGTACAGAAAAGATCGTACTTTGGTAAGACGTATATATACGTCTGGGGAAAATAACTCTTTGCTGCGTGAGAACTTTATATACGCCGGGGACACTTAAGTCGTATTCTAGCTTTAGCATCGAAATATGGTGTAATTGAATTCAATATATTGTTATTGTGTGGAGGGGGGATGAAGATTATGATTGAGTATTGGGTTGTAAATATTGAAAGTTTGAGAAGCACTGGTGTAGGATGTTGTCCCTACACATCCTGTAAGTTTGTTGGTCTGGTAGCGAATTACCCTATTAAACGGTAGTCTGGTTGGTTGAATGACGATAACTGATTGATCGCAGATTCAAATATCTTTTTTTCTGAAGACCATCGTGTTTTCAGATTGATGCCCGTTGAATGCGTGTCAGGGCTCAGAAGTTCTCATGTTGATGGGGCGTGACCGGGGTGTAGAAAAGAGGAGGGATTTAGTTGGAAAAAGGCAGATGAAAATGTTTTATTAACTAAAAAATGGCAATAAATTTCCTGTTTGAGAGTGAGAATTATATTAACGTCGCACACTATGAAGGAACACTAGGGCTATTGGTGACAGACCTCGTAATTTTGAATCTCAATCAAGCGACGAAGACAACACCTAAGCGGGCACCCCCTCACCAAGGTACCACACCACGAGAACTGGAGGACTTTGAGCTCAACAGGTTTAACGTGCATCAACCCTCTCTGCACACGGTGGGTATTTCCTGTTTGAAGAAGAAAATACCCTTAAAAGTTTAAGTATTGCATCTGTACAGTTGACACATTTTGTGTGTTGCCATCAATATATTTCAAACCTATAAAACTATATGAATGACTTCCTCTCTTTAAATCAGGTTTTTAAACACCCAGAACTGGTGTATAAGGATTTCCATTGCCTTAAAATGCTTCCTCGACACACCAATAAGAAGTTAATCATAGTGTGAAACCTGTTAATCTGAAAGAGGGGACCTTACTCCCTATTAACCAATTTTTTCATATATATATTCTTCAACTGCTCTTTCATACCTTTCGACTTTGCATGTTACGTACGATCACACTAGTGTATTTTAACTGCTGAATGATTATTTTTTGCATTATACCAGCCCAATATACATGCCTAATTTTATTAACATCTGTCATGTAGTTCTATAGCGCGATAATCGACAAAATTTAAAAATTCTCTTAATTTTGAACACCTGTGTAGAGTAATATCAAAAAATTAGTGACAAAGATTTCTTTAGTTAGGCCTATCTTTTTTAACCTTTGAAATTTAATTTGTATATAGATCATTTGAAATGGTGTATATTTAATATTTTATTATTATTATTTCTGTGAGTAAGAATATGTTTAAATTTCGATAATTAAAATCTTCAGATTCTATAATTTTCAATTTCTTAAAAATATTATAATTTTTAAAAATATTATAATTATTATATATAATTATAATAATATACTTTCAACAATTTACACATAAGTATTTCATTTATGAAGATTACGTATGCGTACATTGGGGTCTACATACTTTGTTAGGAGTCGGAGATTTCACAAGCAAAAAAGTCTGATAATGCTATCATTATGATAAGCGAATTATTTTACTTTGATGGGCCGAGTTTCCCCTTTTTTGCATGTACTTACACTTTTAAATCATTACGTGTTTAGATAAATTATTTAAAATAACGCCTAAAAAATTATGTAAAACTGAAGTGTATATCTATATTTAAAACCATTACTTTTTTATTTGAATGGTCTTCAAACTTTTTCGATCCACAAAACCCTTAGAATCAAAGTGTTTTCGGGGAACCCCATTCCACACGCATTTAGAGGAATTTATCTTAAAATAGTATTTTAAGTAAACTAACGTGTTATAGGTGTTTTATGTATTATGAAAAGTACTATACTTGTTATTAAGAAAATTTTAATATAATTTTTAATATAACTTACTTATTAATAGTATTAATTTGATCCAAGTGTCACCTACCCATGCATTATATTTATTAGGGCTTCTAACCGTAATTTTTTCGTTCCGGTTTAACTAAAAATGTATATATATCACTTCAGTTTCGGTTTTCGTTCCGCCAAAAATAACGGTTTTCGGTTCAGTTGCGAATGAGTAATTTTATTTTATGCATATTATTATTTTGTGCTAAGAATATAATTCTAACATGAACAAAAAACGTAATTCTATCAAAATTTAGAAGATATTATTCTTTTTTTTAAATTGGTACATTTTGTGAATTAATACAATTAAGCAGTGCGCGCGCGCACGATACTAGCGGTGCGCAGAGAACGGCGAGCATCGGCTTTGTTATCCATTATCAAAATAGCATTTGACAACTAGGTTCATAATTCTGGTTTATCCATCTAAATAATCTATGCCCGGGGTGGCCATTAAGTCGATCGCGATCGACCAGTAGACCGCCAAGACATTTTGGGGTGACCGCTTTCTCATAAAACGTTAGACGCGCATACTAATAGAAATACAGGTGGTTATCAAGATAATGGAAACACTCGTGAATAAAAAAGACACCGTGAATAAAACTGGATCTGTTCTTCCTTAAATTTGGAATTTAACTTCGAATCTATTGATATGTCGATAAATTGGTCTGTATCATTATAGGTGGTTCCTCCCCTCCATAAGTAGCCGCAGTAGCCGAATGGTCAAGGTATCAGATCGTGGCTGGCCTTGTCACGAGTTCGAGCCCAGTACCGCTAAAGACCTGCCGTGTAGGGGCGCTATGCACGTTAAATCTGTAGAGAGCTCAAACGTCCTCCCGTTGGTGTGGTGTGGTAGTTAAGAGAGGGAGGTGACAACTGAGGTGTCGTCCACGTCATTTGACCATGGTTCAAAATTACGTGGTCCGTCGCCAAAAGCCCTCGTGTGGCTAAAAACAGTGCGGCGTTAATATTCACTCACTCACTCCCTTCCATAAATGAAAAAAGGTTTATTTTCCGTTAGAAAACTATTTAGTTTTGTAAAGAATTGTACTAACGAGTATGAAATTATTTCGTGAAACCTGATATTGTAAATAATAGAATAATTATACAATAACGTGAATCCATTTTGCAAACACATTTACAATTTTCTTTCAGTTTTTTTTACTGTAACTCGTGGAACCCCAGGATTTCATGGAACACAGTTTGAAGACCACCGTTTTATTGTATTCCGCTTCTTTTTTTTTATAATTAATGTTGAGCTAGAACAACACGAAAACTTACAAATCCCATTCGGTGGTTTTCTCACTGCTTATGCTTTTTATTATGAGAATCTTTCAGCTGCTTATTTTCACTCTATGCATCTCTCTTCTGATAACCTTAAGTAAGTAATAATCCCAATATGTTAGCTAAAGTTTGTTATCTCAAGAAATATTTCACCCAGAATGTGTAATTGATTCATTATTTTCTTCAAACTAACTTCTTATCCTTGAAAAGGTAGATTGGAATTTCTTGCATTTTTGTTATCAATATATTTTTCTAGAATTTGTCAATTCTCAGGTATGAAATTTTTATATATTCGCATTTGTCTATTGAACAAAATAGGAGTTTCATCTATTTAATTTACACCTGAAAATTCATATAAAAAGTTATTTATGATATATGTATAATTAAGTAATGTATTATTGTGAATGCACATTCGAATAGAAAGTTTCTGTAAGTTGGCAACCGTGAAGTGCTTGAATTGATTGGCCGGAAGCATTCATATGACTATGACGTCACATGAATTTAGCCCAGTGATACTCAACCTGCGGCCCCTTACAGCCGCATGTGTCCCGCCGGCCTTTTTTGAGTGGCTCTGTCATGGAAGAATTTGAATTATTGGAAAATGCACAAAACATTTAACAGGAAATTCTATCAATCAAACAATCAAATGTATCAATTTTGCTATCGATTGTTTTTTAATAGTAAAATGTAAGCAAAAGGCCTGGTCATAAATGAAATAATGTAGAAATTATCCCATAACTCAGTAAAAATTCATAAAAATAAATATTTTTGTGTGTGTGTTCGATAGAAAAGTTAATACAGTATTAAAATAAAAGCCAAAAATGAGTTTTAATATTTTGATTAATTTTGTTTGTCAATGTTGCTTTGTTCTTATAGTCTGCATTTTCCCTTATCCGCATGTTGCCGCCCTCGTGAAACAACTATCATGTGTATGCGGCCCGCGAAAAATATCTATCATGTGTATGCCGCCCGGCGAGAAAAAAAAGTTGAGTACCCCAGTTTTAGCCCATTACCTCTATTACCGTATTTACTCGAATCTAAGCCACTCCCTCAATTCTTCACTCGTTTTTGAGAAAAAGTAAAAAAATATGCAAAGATTCAACGATATCCAATACTTAAATCCGAAATTTTAAAAAGAATTTTAATGAGAAATGATAATAATTAATTTATTTTATCAGTATTAAAAATTTTCAAATAAATACATGAACCTATAATTACTCTAACCGTCAGTAAAAAAATTATTCGTCACTACCATTGTCACAGCTAACTTCGGAATTGTTGCCGGCATCGCATTTTCCCACATGGTGTCGTCTTCCGTGCTGTCCAATGCATTTGCTACGTAACATTTTCTAAAAAGGACGTATTATAGAAGAATGTAAGAAAATTATTAAAGACTGTTGAACATTTAGAAGCAACAGTTATATTATTTTGCATACGCCATCGACGTGTGTTTTATCCGTGTCTTTTTTTTCAGCTGTCGCTGCTCTGTTTCCATTTTTTTCTGCATAAAAATCACCTTCCTTTTTATGCTTGCATCATAATGAACTCATCTTGATGCCATTACCGATATCTTTGATGTTTAGGTGATTAAGGTATGCGAACACGTTCAGATTACTTTTTAACAAAATAGCATATTTAAACATTATAAATGCATTTTTAGAAAAAAAAAATGAATACCAATAAATACTAATATTTAACTAAGAATATTTAAAATAAATTAGCTAAATTTTACAAAAATCACAATCACAAGTGAAATTTTAGCAGTATTTTTGAAAAACTTCTAAGAATTTAGAGAAAAATGTAATAAACTTATATTAGTAAAAAGAATTGCTAAAACAAATTAGATGCCTTTATCTAGAAAATGTACTAAAATTTTAATGTTTTATTAAAATTTGAAAACTTTAGAGCTGATTGAGTAAACATTATGAGAAATGTAACATTCTTCTTGATACCATTATTTAAATAACAAGCCATAACTCTAAAAGTATTCCTACAATAAGAAACATTTTAGTACATTCTATAGAAAATAACATAAATATCAGGTTCAAAAAGTTTTATAGAAATACATTTTTATAACATTTTGAGCTATCACACTCGCCATGATAGATTTTGAGCAATTTTAATGCCCACTTCTGGTAGATCAAAGACCCACTTCCTGTGTTTTTCTAATTTTATAAAATTGATTGTGTAACTTGGCCTCTAGGTAGCGTAGAAACAGAACAAAGTATGTTTTGTAAAGTCAAAAGATAGCTCTATTCAATAAAATAAAAAACAAAAATGTCTGTCTCGACCGAATTTGGCCATCTCCAACTTGATCGGATACCTTAAAAGAAGGAGCGTTTGCAAAAACACCAAAAAAAAAAAAACAAAAAAATTCAAAATACGAGGAGACAACGCTTTTTAGGATAGTCTAAATACTGGAGATAAACTGAGGAATGTGAGATAAGTCATCCATGCTAGTGGTTAGAAGGGACGTCTACATTTTTTCTTTTGAAAGGGATGGAAACTCAATTTTCCACATCCCACAAATGTTTTGCCTTCGATTCTGAGCTTTACCCGATTTTCAGTAGCATTAGAACTGGAAAAATAATGCGGCTTAGATTCGAGTAAATACGGTATTTCATATATGTCGGTATTTGGTGGAACCAGGACTCAAACTCACGATTCGATTCAAAACTACCATGGTCCGAAAATCATGTAAGAAAGATAGTTGATTAAGGCTGTGCGTAGTTGCATTTTATATCAAGAATTATTCAGAAACATTTGGCTTGATGCCGTATACTATTTATATTATTTTCCAAATGTTTCTGAAAATGCAAAAAAGTTTGATGGAATATTGATGATTGTATTATTTATATCAGGTGTTGGCAATTGTTTTAGGTCGTAGGTCACACATTGTGCAAGCGAAGAATATATATATATATATATATATATAGAGAGAGAGAGAGAGAGAGAGAGAGAGAATGGGTCGCTTCTTTTTTAAAGTACTTGCATTCTTTAGTTAACTTTGCATCTCAGAAAAGATATGATAGAGGGAGGATTTAATCTGGGTACCTTCCATTCCTTACGCAAGTACTTTATCGACCACGCCAAAACGATCGTCTTCGCGTGATGTTTGATACTAGTTTATATAGATATCACACCGCCACATACCTCCATGCCAGTGATTCGGCGAATAGGTGAACGAACGATACCATATTCGTGGCGAGCATGTGAGGAGTCGCGTCACTTGGTGGGTTGCGTCATCGTGCGTGACGGCTTGAGAATTGCGTCATTTGTGGGAGACGGCTTTGAGGAGTAACGGCTTATTTGCGTCAATTTTTGACGACTTGGTAGCTTTTGCGGTGGATAGATGGCGCCACGACTGCGGGAACCAATGAAGGAGGGAAGATTCGATCTGGGTACCTTCCGTTCCGTACGCAAGTACTTTATCGACCACGCCAAAACGATCGTCTTCGCGTGATGTTTGGTACTAGTTTATATAGATATCACACCGTCACAGATATAAATTTTACCATTAAGATCAATAAATGTATATAAGTTTAGTAAAATATAGTAGCAGTTTTATACAATTTATTTACTGTACTTTTTATATCTATAGCTGCAAGCCCATTTAATTTTAGAATCATTTAATGAGATAAATGTACCCTATCACACTTTTCTACATTGTTTTTGAAGTCAGGAGTGAGATTGTTTATTGAAATTCTCATCACAGCCAGAGCAAATTAATGTTAACCAGCTTTCATTTCTATTTTTACTCATGTTGATCCGCATGGAAGAAAAACTGTTTACAAATACATGTTGACCCAAATATAGAGGAGACTTTCTGTCTATTTGGCTGCTATTTGCCCACCCGTGATCTATATAGAGAAAAATGCGAATCACTCACCCGCTCACTCGCCATGAAATCTCCGAAACTATTAGACTTACAAACTTGAAATTTGGCAAGCATATTCCTTTCATTGAGCAGAGATCCGCTAAAAACGCGTTTTGAAGAAATCTATTCTCAAGGGGCTTGGAGGCGGGGAGGTGTTAAAGATGAAAAAAAATTATAAGCGATTAACACCTACAGATTTGGAATTCTATAGGCATGTTTCTTTTGTTGCGTAGAGAACCTCTGAAACCAAGGTTTGAGGAAATGAACAGTGAGAGGGATGATACAGGATTATGAATGTTAAATATATTTCCTTTTCAAGAATTGAAACCCTGTTCTTTTTAAATCAAAAAGCGAGTGCGATAAGAATATTTTTCAATATAATTGAAAGCTTAAGATATCCAACTACCCTAAAATTGTTAATTTTGCTAAAAATCGACAATTTTTTTTATGATTTTATTTTATAGGTCATCTTATTAGCTTTGTAAAAGTACCAAGTTTATTATTTTCCATTCACTAGAACAAAAACTGCAAGCGTTTTAGTAAAAGCAGATGCCACTACTTTAAGCAAGATGTCATACTTTACAATGCGTTTTACTCGAAATGTGCTTTTTTGGAAATGCTCAAACGGGGACAGCGATTGCTAAAAAAAGTTTTTAAAATAATTAACTGAAATGTTTTGTGTATTTTTTGTGTAATAGTAGAAGTGTTTTAACCTTCAGATTTATCAATCACTGTTTTATTACAAAATTGACTGTCCCTTATGGGATTATAATCACTGTTGTTTTAAGCAATTTCATGTAGTAACTAAGAAAAAGTGTTCTAGTTTTCGTACAAATTAAAATATCTCTTATCTTAAAGGTCATTTCAAAAATGAATAACAAAGTAACACATCAAAATTAAAAAATTTTTCATAACATTTTTGTACAAAACGGGCCCCATTTATGTAATTTTTTGTAAATTTTTGCCAATTTTTTCGCATTTTAGTGATAATTTTTTCTTCTCTCTTCTTAATTTTAGAATATTTTTCTTAAAATGTACTAAATAATTAAAAAAAACCACAAGAAAAAAATCCACACACCTCCATTTTTTTTTAAAAAAAAGTTGTCGCAAGTAGTCGGATACCTTAATGCTAGGAATTAGATTACAATAAACTAAAAAAAAAGAATGTATAGTCTAACAATGTTCTGAAATACCCCTAAAAGCAAGTTGATAATACCTAGTTTTATGTTTATTTTTGTCAAATTCATTATTTTTGTCTCGTTTTATAACAAAACAAAAAAAAACTAACAGGAGGAAGATGTTTTTATGTACACTGTGTTCAAAAACGAAAAAGAATGTACCAGAGAGAATCACCATCACTTTCCAAATATTTTAACAATTTAAGTAAACCATCTACTTTCCCAGATATTCGATTTCAGAAAGAAAAAAAATGACTCCTCAAGTACACGCATCGAAATAGAACCTTGTTGACGGTCCCCTCTCTCTGCGAAAGCTGAGCACACATCACGAGAACAACGGCCATTGCTTTCTCGGAATGCCTGTTTTGCAACTGGGTTTCTTCAGACAGGAAAGCAGAAAAGGATGAGAGCCGCTGAGCAAACACTCGTTTATTTTCAACGGAGCCTCCCAATGTACGCAGTTGCCTATCAGCTGTGGAACACTTCGTTCATCATGGCCCTGTCATAACATGGCGCGCGCTCTCTCCAGATAATAAAGTGGATTTGTGCCCGCGGTTTTGATAGATGATGAGAGGATAATGCTTGTCGAGTATCGTTCGAATTCACTGTCGCAATGTGAAATGCATGAATATAATGGGAATTGTGATTATTCATATTATAAATACAGTCGGACCCCGATTAAACAAACCACTATTTAATGAATTTTGCGATTTAACGAATTTTTTTCCTGTCCCCGATTAAAAGGCAGGCGAAACCCCTATTTAAAGAATAATAAACCCCGAATTGACGAATTATTTCAACATCTGAAAAAAAAAAAGAAACGAGTCTTACAGTAGTCGCATATGAAGTGTAACATCTGACATGTTATCGTGGTATAAATACGCAATATTAACTTTTTTTCCTAAAAAAAAATATGAATCGGATATGATTGGAAATAATTTTCTACCGAATAATTACCGTAAAATCCGGTGTATAACGCGCACTTTTAAAACAAAAAATACGATCAAAAGTTAAGGGTGCGCGTTATACGCCGGGTATAAAAATGAGAGCTTAATGAAATAAAAAGAAGATAAGAGCATACAAAAAAATTAGACTTATGAATATATAGAAAAATACTGTTTATTTTAAAGAAATGACATTCCTTATGAACTTAAAAGGTTGTAGTTCTAAAAGTATACTATTTTTTTCTATAAATATTGGAATAATACCTGGAATAAATGACTTCAAAACATAAGAGATTTCGCACGTACATTTCAGATTTCTTCGTAAAAAAGGGGGTGCGCGTTATACAGCGAATATACCTGAAAATTAAAAATTTCACACAGCTTGAAAGTATAGGTGCGCGTTATACGCCAGATTTTACGGTATATCTTTAATGAAACTTGTATTTAATTAGCAAAATGAGTAATGTGCAATGCAATATTTTATCAAAAATAATTATTTTTGTTCAATTTGGGGAAGAGCGGAGACAATAGACTTATGATAACTAAAATATGACACATATACTTGTGATTTCAAAGTATTTAAAAACCGTTCAAAAACAGCGTCAATAATAGTACCTCTGTTAGCAGTCGAAACATTTTGATTTGTGCTCATTTCGAGCTTGAGTTCATCAGTCATAAAAGCTATGAGCGGCTCAGCTTTCGGCAAACTGAAGTTAGTTAAAATCACCACTCAAAATCAGGGTAAGCGAGTGATAATTTTTTTAAAAGAGCAGAACCACCTTCGTTATATGGTAAAAGTGCAAAATGCAGGAAATTAATTTTTTAACCGTTTGATTCGAAGAAATGTATACGACCACCGAAATCATTGTTTGTCCATTTTCAAATAAGCATTTTGCCGCACTTATGTCCCCCAATATCGTGACTAACGGATTTAGAATCAAGCGCTCGAGTGCTTGATGGCTACTAGAGTTGGATCCCCATGCGAGGGTAGAGAAAAGACACAGGCACTCTCATTGGTCAAATCAAGTAGCGCGCGCTTACGTCACATCCTGTTACACACATCCGTCCCTTTTCACGAAATCTCTCCCACAAATATCCAGCAACCGAGAGGAAAGATATTACACATCAAAAAATTGTATTATATAGTTTATGCTTAAAAAAATTGGATTTTTCTTTCAAATGACATTTTTTTTTTTTTTTTTTTTTTTTTTGATGTCCGGAACAGAATATTTTTCTTGTAAGAAGTAAATTTCGAGAACAAAGGGTGCTGAGTGTTTTTTGACAACAGGTGCATATGAGCAGTGACGCTCACAAAAGTTTTTCAAGGAGGGGTCCAGGGTCGAAGGCTCACCATTTAGGTATCATGCTCCAATACGCTGCTCAACACATTCATTTGATTTTGTCAATTTTCGGGAACAAAAACAATAAAAAATTGATTATTGAATAAATAATTAGTATTAATTAATATAATTATTAATAAAAATATATAATTAAATTTTACGTAATATATACATAGGATTATAATCAATCGAAAAAAAATTAAGGACTAGGGGGGTCCGGACCAGGGGACCTCCCTCCCTTATATGCGCCACTGCAGAGGAGTCATAAGTGTAACCTACCGTGTTAATTTTGAATATAGGACAGGAAACTCCTTTCTTTTCTCATCCCGCTACATAATGCAGGAAATATTTTGTGAATTTAATGATTATGTTATATTTGATGACGGACTACCTAGCAGTTGAAGTTGAGCAAACTGGAGCCAATAAATAGAGATTCTGACGCAGAAATCGATGATGAAACTCTTATCAAAACTGCTGCATTTTCTAATGCTTTACATTGTTTGGAAATTGTGAAAACGTACCATATGTAGCAGGTTGTAAATGACACTGTATTTTCTTCTCCGCATAAAGTAGGAAAACGAACTTTCGAATCAGGAATCAAAAAATTTTCCAAACACCTATCGATCAGCATTTTAAAATTTCAAATTAACTGGCGCGTAATAACTCACTAATAATATTTCTGGCTGTGCTGTTAAATAAAATGTTTAAAATGTCTAACTACGGATATTTTTGTGTAGTTGCTATTAGCCGACTTCCCTGAAAGTAAATGTAAAAAATTTGTATTTTGTTTGGACCCCAATATAGCGAGAATAACCCAGATTTAACGAACAAAATGTTCGGTCCCGAAGAATTCGTTAAATTGGGCTCCGATTGTACTTTAAAAAATTATAAATGATTAAATAAATTTTAAGAAAAAAGAATTCAAGCCACATAAATTATTTTTCTAATTTTTAAAGATAAGTTAGTTCGAATGTTGTTCTAGAGCAGGAGTGGCCAACCCAAATGACCTTGCGGGCCACTTCGGAAAAACATAATCTCGTGGGCCGCACATAAAAATATGTACCTTTTATATCAGATTTGGAAATAAAAAAAAACATTTATTGGAGTGAAAATTTAAAACAGAATGAATTATTATTATTGTTTTCATTATTTTTCATGTATACAGACATAGATAATATAATGATGTTTATATAATATAATAATGCAATGATTAAATAATGTTTAAAATATTACAGTTGCCATTTTCTTGAAAATTAGGGTGCTCCTTTTGAATTGATCTTTCGTTACTCATTGTTGAAATTTGATTGCGCTATCATTCGCAAACGATTAAGTATACATTGCCCTTTATCTTAACCATCCTGAATATTTTTTTAAACTTTAAAAAACATCTCTGGATGCCTTTTGGGCTCTCCAAACAGAAAAGGAGGAGGAGAAACGAAAGTCTCACACACAGAGAATCATGTATCATCCATAGTAAAGAATATGCATAATGCAATTCGGAATTTATGAAAAAAGTAATTATTTATAGTAAAATCAAATGTAACTGCTTGATACAATATAAATCTATTTTAATCTAAAGGACACTTCTATTATCAAAAAGAATTTATTTTAAAACAAGAACAAGTAACAGGCAAGTACAATGCAGATTTATATATATATATTAATTTCCCCTCATATAAATTTCAAAATGAAAAAACTTTAAAAACCTGATATTTAAAAAAATTTTAAAGGATTCGGCGGGCCGCAACTTACGTACTGGTGGGCCACATGCGGCCCGCGGGATGCGTGTTAGACACCCCTGTTCTAGAGTAAGGGTTGACAAGCTTTTATCTGTGGCGTGCCAAACAGTAACACATTTTTGAAACAATTCGATTCCCGCGATTATGTATACAGAGTTAGAAAATAGAGGTCAATAATATAGATTTATAGTTTTATTATATATTAATTTTGGATTATTTAAAGATATTTCTTAACATAAAAATAAACAGAAAAAATATAACTATTTCTTCAACAAAAATATTTTTAAAAAAATATATAACTGTGCGTATATATATTACGTATTTTTTTAAACATATTTATTAAAATAATAAATAGACAATATAAAATAGAAGTATTTCCCTTCTCTCATTATGTTTAAATAAAAAGATAAATAAGAGTTTTAATGCGTACCTAGTGCTTGTACCGTTCTACTTTCATATCGCAAGTTTAGGGGTATAATTTGCGACACGATTCTGAGCATTCGATAGTTAAACATTGTAAATGAGAAATATGTTTTTCTTGAGGAAAAATTTTTTTTACTTAGAAATGTAGAACTAAAAGCAGAAAGCACAGAATACATACAATTTTCTCTCTTCAAATAATTAAATATCTTTAGCAATGACATTCAGTAATTAACAAAATAGATGTAAATTTATCTTTATAGTTATCTTTCAGATTTTTTCGTGATTCCGTAAATGTCTGTAATTCTGAAGATATTTGTCAAATAAAGTCCGTTACAAATTTATCAATTTCCATCCACTCAAAAATCGACAAATTTGTTCAGTAGTGCAGAGTGCCAAAGAGAATTATACTGTGTGCCATAAGTTGCCGACCCCTGTTCTAGAGTTACACGATAGCAGTTGGCGACAAATTTCAAAATTGTGAACCACAATTAAATGGTAAACTTAGAATTTAAATTGGCATTTTTTACTCTTTTAAGTGTAGAGGGGGCTGTGATGCAGGTTTAACCTGTTGAGCTGAAAGTCCACCCGTTGGCTTGGTGTAGTAGTTAAGATAAGTGTGTTATCTCAGGTGTCGTCTTCATCACTTGATCGGGCCTCAAAATGACGAGGTCCGTCGCCAATAGTCCTCGCCAATAGTGTTGCTTTATTGTGGGATGTAAATATAACTCTAACTTCATTCTTCTAACATCCACAACACATAAGGGCATTCATATCCAACATCATTCGGGGATACAAAAGTTAATACAATTTTAAAGTGTTAGCTTTAAGAAAAAATTATTTATGGGTGAAAATTAATTTTAAATTTAAATGCATAACACTTTTTACTTTTTACCAAACCAGGAATCTTTATTTCGTGCAAGGAAGTGAAATTAGTTGACTGATTGATTTGAATCAATCTTTCTATTGAACTATTCAAGGACTATTGGCGATGAACCTCGTGATTCAGGTGAAAGAATGATTTTAGTCTACATCACACTGGGAAGTCACACAAGAGCTATTGGTGACGGACCTCGTAATTTGCAACCTCGGTCAAGTGGCAAAGATGACACCTGAGTTGGTATCCCCTCTTCAAACATCGACTCCCATCCAACGGGAGGACTTTGTGCCACGACAGATTTAACGTGCATCTGCCCATGGACACGGAGGATCTTCTGTGGAACTAAGGCTCGAACACATGACACGACGGCAACATGACTATGACAACTAGGCTACCACAACTTTCAATTCAAACTTCCGGCTGAAGGACTTTATAGTTAAGATACAACTCTTCAGACCGTTCCAGGTCATGGGAGATTGGTTGGTTTGTGTTTTTGGCTCAAAGAGCATATTTGTCCAAGCCACACTCGTTACTTGACTGAATGTACCATATGTTACATACACATATCGATTGTTTATAACGTTAAAATCGCCAAAAAAGATCTCCAGAGCATCCTGAAGGTGCTTCATTCACATGTTTACTTAAAATATGAACTTTTTTTAAGAGAGAAAAGAACGACTATATATTTGCGGATCTTAGAATCATAACTGGCAATACTCGAAGAAGGTAAGCACCTTGAAAGCAATTCCCATTGTAACGTTTTCGCGCCACGCATTTCCAAAATTGACTTCTTTATGCTATAGCATAAAGAAGTCAACACTGCTGATATCTACACGTGCACCCCAAAAATATTGCTGGTCTTTTCATCTGACATCACCCCGACATCACGATGGCCATGAGAAAAACACGACTCCACCGACGAGCCGGAACTCCGAGGGTAATTCGAGGTGAAAGAGGGGTCCACCGCCCCCCCCCACAACACAGTGGAAATGCAGTTCGGTTGGAAACACTGAAAAGAACGGTTGTGTTTGCGTCCTCCTTCACTAATAACATATTCTGTGGAATGGATATGGTCAATAATTTGAATAATTTGTAACACACAAACTGTATATTCTGTAATTAATAGCTGTGGACGAAATAAATCAATAATTTAATTTCTTCACTCTCACACTACCCATCGATTTTCCCTAGCGTTGCAGCATGCAGACTTATTCCATACACTAGCACCAGTGGCGTAACGAAGAATATTAGGGCCCCCCTGCAAAGTCAGATTTTGGGTCCCAAGCCGAAACTTACAAAGGGTACGTACTTGCGTCAATCAGGCTTTGGGCCCTCTAGAATCTTTCTTCTTACCCGCGATGTGGGTAGTGCGGGGGTGTACGTTACGCCACTGACTAACACCCTCTTATTCACACGACTATCATTGGTGAAATCTTTTAGAACACTCGATTAGATTCGTTAACAACTTGTTACGAAGCTCGCAAACATGTCAATGGGGATTTTTATTTGATTGACGTTACAACTATAGGTCATAGGTTTTTCTAATACTCAAAATATCATTGAAACATTTATGCCGAGGGAATAAGATTTTTCAAATGTTCAAATCCACTTTTTCTATGCAAAATATTATAAGTTGATGATAGTGATAAAGTAGTCAAGCATATTAAAAATAACAAAAGGTTGGTAAAATCTGGGAATATTTTTGTAAGAAATGTTATAGTTCGAGCACACTATGCTGCCAACTGCCCATTTATAAAAACAGCGTCCGAAAACCTATTTCGTAAAATCAGAGTGCCGGTGATTCAACCGTTTCTGGAAACTGTCATATATTTTTTTAGCAGATATAAACATTCAATAACAACATCTAAAAGATGACTAGAACTGCTGCAATTAGATGCAGCTTTATGCATTTGTTGCATAGTCTCGTTGTAAACAACGTATTTCATTGCAGACACGTTGTCACATTCCCTGGATTCCCTTGGAAATACGTATTTTTATTTCCTTTCTTGATGTTAATCCAAAAAAAGCTTTTTATTACGTAGTTGCAGGTATTAAAAGAAAATAAAACTTAGCAGCGGAATAATTTTGCTTATTGAGATTATCAATGCACATAAAAAATTTTATGTTCTTTTCTATTCTGTGATAAATTGTTTTTTAGATTTAACTATTTTTTTTATAAGATTCCCTACTTTTTGTGAAAATATTTTGTTCCTAAAAAGGGTAGTTACTACCTCCCCGCAATTTATATTTGTATACTTATTAATCAGGACGTGAATCATGTATCGCTTGAATAAGTATTTTTTGTACCATTTTGTATCGTTTAAACATACGTGGCATGTCCGGGAACCAAGTACCATTTTGGAAAAACTCGCATAAAAACTTTTTTTCAAAACAAAATTTATTTTTACATGAGAGATCATGTTGGTAGCTATTTTTCTATATGTGGTTATTACCATTGCTTATACATTTTTCATATCGGGAAACCAACTGGTCTATACTCCGTTAAAGAAAGATACCTCCAACAAACAGTTTTTGAAATTTGAGGAAACTCATTATAAAGCAATTTTATTCTGAACCGTCTGTTTCCACAAATTTTCTCATTCACTTTTTCAACCAAGCCATTACTGGTAACAGAAGTCTGCTCACTCCGTGCTTCGTTATGAACATTGATCGATGCATCATTGTGTTGTCGAATCCACTTCCTCACCATTTCATCTCTCATTACATTTTCGCTGTAAATCTCAACAAGTCGACGATGAATTTAAACTGGCATAACATTCCTTGCTTTCAAAAAATGGATTACAGAACGCACTTCATAGTCGACGGGATCGGCATTCATCTTAAACATTTTGAACCCTCACTAACGTGTGTAAAAACAACACAATCCGGCTGTATTACCGTCACTAGACTGACAATCAAACAGAGACATGTGTGTGTGTGTGCAAGTGTTGAACATTAAAACTACCACTACGGTTACGGTAGAACAAAACGGTACTTAGTTTCCGGACACTTCTTGTTGATTGACTGATTGATTGAATATTAACGTCACACTGTTCAGCTACACGAGGGATTTTGGCGACGGACCACGTAATTTTGAACCATGGTCAAGTGGCGTGGACGACACCTGAGCTGGCACCCCCTCTCCTAACTACCACACCACACCAACGGGAGGACGTTTCAGCTCTCGACAGATTTAACGTGCATCGCTGCCCTACACGGCGGTCTTTAGTGGTACTGGGCGGACACTCCTTGTATGTTTTTCCTGTATAATAACTATTGAATGCATAGTGTGTAAAATTAGTAAAATCTTGAGAAGGCATGTAAAAATATTTAACATTTCCTCGACAGAGAGTAAGATGTCGTCCACCCTTGCAAGCTTTTATACCATTCCTCACCCCCTAGAGAACGGCATCACTTACTTTGGGAAGATTCAATTGAAATGTGTGCTTTCGGATTTCTTTCATTCACAACCTGTACTTTATTTTGGAATTGGACACTGTCAATAACAGCTTCATCATTACCATGTAGTTGACTACATTAAAAGCTAGGGGTATAGCCACCACCGTATTAATGATACGGGGCCCCCAATATGTGTAAGAAAATAATCATAAAAGGCTAAAGGCCCGAAATAGGGGCCCTCAAGAAATTTTGATACAGTGCCCACTCAGGATTAATTACACCAGT
>BMAV01012932.1:131077-153475 GCA_019973955.1 Trichonephila inaurata madagascariensis
TTTTTAATAGACATTTTTGAGCATGAATATTGAGTGGCAAAAGAAAAAAATAATAAATAAAAATAAGTGTAAAAAGGAACAAAAAATAAAAGTGGATAAAAAGAACAAAAAGTAATGTAGACTGCCTAAATATCATCAGTTAAAATTTTAGAGTATCTGAATTGTTGAATTATTTTATAAATTTTTAGTGAAGTTGTGTTCAAAATTAAATCTATATTCTAAAAATATATCAAATTCCTTTTTAATTCCTTTAAGAAATAATTCCAGTTTTTTCTCAAACAAATTTCTAACATTCTAACCATAAATGAATGATACTTGTCAAATAGAAGGTAAAAATAATACTTTGTAAAAAATAATATGTAAACACACTGAGAACGATGATGATGCATTGTTAAAAAAAATTTATTATTTAATGAATCCAAAGAATATGTTGTTAGTAAGCTTCCAAAGAAAAATTAAACTAATACCAGGGAAAAAAAATGTAATTAATTCATATATTCATTTATTCACAAATAACAATCTTTTCCGAACATACTTTTCGAGCTCCCCTGCGGTTTTACCAAGAACAAAACGTGACGTCACATCGCATAAATAAAAACAAAGTATCCAAAAAGGCTGTATAAACACATGCAGTGGAAACATTGTTAGAAAATTAGATAGAGAAAAAAAAAAGACTATTATTTAATGAATCTCAAAAGTATGTAATTGTATATAGAGCTTGGCGAGAAAAACCGAAAAAAGGGAGATTGGTTGCGCATGCGTGGATGACGTCATTGAAGGTTTGCGTTGTTCCAGCTGTTAACTACTCACGCGGAAGGAAGCTGTTTCGTGTTTTTAGCGTATGTCATACAAGCTGCACAGGTGACAAACATACCACGTGGACAAGCGATAGGATTGTTGCTTTTTCCCTCACAATCCCTGGGTTGAATTTCTCGCTTACAGTGAGGTTCAGCTGCTACTTTTGCTCTTTAATCTGTGACTAACGATGAAAACAACTTACAGGGAGTCAAAGGTCCTATTATGACAATGATGAATTGATACATTGTTCTCAAAGTTTTTCAGCTAGTTCTCTGCCTTGAGAAAATAATTATAAATGAGGAAATTTAAAGTCTAGAAAATATGTACAAAGTTATAAATTTTACTAAAAATAATCCAACAAACATGTAGTTATCTTCTTTTTTTCTCTCAATTCCTACTATTAGTTCACACTCTCCCTATATATATTTATTTAAATATATATATATATTTTGTTCAAATTTTCAATCGTTAATAAAATACTTTTTATTCATCCATTCAAGTTCAAATACATTTTTTTAAAAACTTGTAGTGGATGACACTTGTTGTTAATACAGTTTTTTCAAATATTAATTCATTAATTAAATCGAATTAATGAATAAATAGTAACGAACTAAAATAATAGTCCAACACCACATATAAAAAGGAAAATTTCTGGTTGTGTTCCTGTAGCGCAATGTATGGCGCTTTGGACTTCTAATCCAAAGGGCGTGGGTTCGAATTCTACCTGGGATGGGTTCACCCATGTGATGGGTTCAAAAAAATCAAAAAAAAAAAAAAAAAATTCATAAATTGCTTTTTTAACATGTCTAGAATACGGTGGTAAAGTGGTTTTTTTAAAATTCGAAATCGTTATAAAGAAGCAGAAGTTAGAAGAGAAGCTGTTCGTAGCGCTAATTTTTATAAGATTTTCATTGTTTTAATCTGACTTGAAACTTTAAACACGTTTTTTCTCAAGATTCTGCTTTTCAGACTTTCCTCCATCATATCTCAAGAACGGTGTGACCATTCCAATTTATATTTATATTCCACAAATATACGCTCCAAATGAACTGCGATCATTCCAAAATTCAAAATATTTCTATTTTTTTATAACAAAAGCGTAACAAAAAAAACCCCATGAAATTCGAAACTTTTTCTTCAGAGGTCTGCCAAAAGTCTAATTTTTGATATTTTCAATTGAGTATAATGTATTCGGTGCATTTAAGTGTATAGATTAAAACGCCGTTATTATTATTTTTTATTTCAAATAAGCCAATCAGCCAGAATCGTGGAGGAAGTTAGCGTCCATTTTTTTCGAGGTGGGTGTGTTCAGGGCGCTATAACTCACGTTCTATTAGATATTTTTGGCTAAAAATTTATATACATACTCTTAGGATACATATAAATAAATGATAAAAAAAAAGTAAAGTTCTGTCATTTTACTGGAAGTCAAAAAAAATTTCCAAAAAATGCTTTAAAAAATAGGATGTTACATGGGTGAACCCCCTTAAGCGAAACCCCCAATTTTTAGTTACTCATTTATCGACCCACTGAATGGATGAAAGGTTGAGTCGACCTTTTCCAAACCGGGGTTTGAACGCCGTCTTGGAAGCACAATACGCTACCACTCAACAACTGGGCTTTTTCTCATATATTAAGGTTTAATATATATTCATTAATTTGATTCATGTGTACAAAAATGTACATTTTAGAAATAAATGTTAATATTTTTAAATTAAGGTGAAATATTTATTCAAGTTTCCTTTTTTTCCAAAGTAGAAATACTGGAAGAGAGAGAGCAACATTCATCTGAAAAAGATGGTTTATGTGGTAACCACAGTAACGCACACAAGGGGGGTGTCCTAGGGGTCCGGACACCCCCCATAGCCCTTGATTTTTTTTTCGATTGGTTATAATCCTATGTATATATTACGTAAAATTTTATTATATATTTGTTACTAATAATTAATTTGATTAATTAATGCTAATTATTTATTCAATAACTAATTTTGTATTGTTTTTGTTCCCGAAAATCGACAAAATCAAAAAAATATGTTGTGCGCCGTTTTGGAACATGATACCAAAATGGTGGACTTTCGACCCTGGACCCCCCCCCTTGAAAATTTTTTGTGTGCGCTACTGGTGGTAACATATTCTTTTTTTTTTTCTTTTGAAAGCAACAAAATCAAAACATTTTTTTAATGATTATTTTTAACTTTCAAACTATTATTTTTGACTTTTTTTCAGTCATTTTTTGATTGTTAGTGCTTACTCCTCCATCAGTTTTTATTTCTAAGTTACAATTTTTAATTCATGTATTTAAAAATGTACTCGTACATGTTTTTTTTTTAATTTAAAAGGAACAATTGACAGATTAACCCATGTCCAGGTATGACTGATCAAAAATAAATCATGCCATAAATTTAATTCCTTTATTCATAGACAGCACGTGCTATTCAAACTCGTGCTGAATTAATTCATATCCTTGTCGCGCTTTGGCGTACTCGAGCACAGACGCTTTTGTGTGTATTATTAGTATTATTTTCATATTCAGAATAACTTTCAGGTAGTTATCATTGTAAATATGTCTGGTAATAATTCTTTATATGATTTGAGGAAATCAAATATATGTTTGGTGAATAGAATAGAATATCCTTTTCAATATTTACAGGAGCATATGAAGAATTCATTAAATTCGTAACCTTTAGAGAATTACGAATAGATATTTACTGCTCTCTGAATTTTTTTTTTATCTTGAGAACGTTTTTATGCCTAAAAATTGTCTTGGGGTTGGTTGATTATTGTTTAAGTACCGCTAATTTATCAAGAAATGTTTTATATATCCCGAAATTTAAAATAAAATTTTCAAATTTTTTGAAAAAGAAAACATTTATAGGGTTTTTGGAAAATAAGCTGATTTTTTTTCTTTGCATTATCTTCTTATAGCACTAAATTCATGATGTTCCTCATTTCGGATGACGTGGGAACAGGAGCTGAATTATTTATTTTTTTCGTCGTTGGAATCTGAGCTTTGAGCAAACTCTCTCTCTCTCTCTCGAAAATGTTTTTGCCATAATTGTGGCTGTACGCCCATTATTATCATTTACTGCAACTAATTCTTCCATTGATGTAGTAGGACAGTCAGTTCCGGCTGGTGTTTTCCGTATTTTGTTCACTCCTAGAAGGAAAATCTTTTCGTGTTAAGGAGGTCTGGCATGTTCATAGGAGCCCATGTTAAATTGCGTAAGTTTATGTACCTTTTTCTCAAAAACTACTTATCTTCACTTATCTCCCATGGATAAAATTTTTACAGTAGGTTATGTATACTATCAACAAAACTTTAACGGAGGGTTTTGTCTTTTTATTAAAAATTAAAGTAATTATGAATTTTTCAAAAATTCTCCAATTTTTTTTTCCTTAAAATTAAGTTTAAAAAAGCCTTATCTATAAAACAGTTTGCCAGATATATCTAATTCCCTCCATTAAAATGTGTAAACATGTTAAAAGTATGCTCACTGAAAATTTGAAGATTATTATATAATAAGTAGTTTTTGAGAAAAAGGTACATAAAGTGAAAAGTATTACATTTTGAAAAAACGGGCTTTAAAGTAAAAATTTGTAATTTGTTGAGCACTTTTCAGAAGCATGTGAAGTATTTTCTTTAGCCTCTGCGCCTACAAAAGACTTTTAATTTTCTTTTTTTCATTATTTTTAACAATTTTGCTTTTTTTGGAGATCTCAAAATGCTTTCGTTGGGCTGAACGAATCCTATGTGCATCTAATTTTCGGAAGCATGACACACAATTATACTTTGGCTCAATATCACAATGTTTTAAGATCATTAATTTTGCTACATGATTCATATTGAACTGTGCAATAGTCATATTTAGCATAATTTTTTAGAGTTTTTAATTCCACAAATGTTGATCTTGGAATCACTGACCATATGGTGTTATTAACGCCATACAGTGCACTCATACACTTTTGGATTAACCCAATACACTCTAATTTTTTCACTTGAATATTATATGGCTTCGCACTCCTCATATGTAAGGAGAAACACAGATGCTCCTAGCAGAGCTCATTTGATGTGCGTCAAGGAGTAGCTTCATTTAAAAAAAAAAAAAATACTTCTAATTATCGTATTTCCGTATATCATATATCATTTTAAGCAGAACTATTTGAACTCTTAAAAAATATAAAAAATTTAACATCGATAATTTTTCAAAAATTTATGCGCCTCTTAAGCGATTTTCGTTTCGTGTTAAGAGAAAAAATGCATTAAAATACATAGCAGCTTGTCGAGACTTGTATTATTTCATGTTAACCGATATTTCGTCTTAAACGTTTTCACGTTAAACGTATTTCACTGTATATCATTTAGACCCATGTAGCATCCCTCTTGGAGTTGATTTCCTCATATTAGGTTGGAGAAACATAAATCCATTATTTTTGCATAAAATTCAAGACTTTATTTAACTTGTTTTGGATTGGCCGATTTGGGTCAAATATGCACCGTTTTGCTGTATAATTTGTTGCCATTTTAAAGGTAGCTTCATAATGCCTCTATCATAGAAGTCTTGGTCCTTATTGGCGAAAAACTCTAGTATTCTATTTTCACAATCTTCTCTTGATCCCAATTTCTTATCACTCAGGAAGTTTTTCAATGCGAGAAAAAGGAGGTAATCGCTTGGTGCCAGGTCCGGACTATATGGTGGATGCATTAAAACTTCCTAAACAAGCTCCCAGAGTTTCTGGTGAGTCACTACAGACGTGTGAGGCCTGGCGTTGTGCTGATGGAACACAAAACCTCTTCTGTTGGCCAATTCTGATCAATCGCTAGCTTCAAACGATCCAGTTGTTGACAGCAGAGATCTGAATTTAGTGTTTGGCCATACGGAAGCAACTCATAATAAATGATTCTTTTCCAGTGCCACCAAATACACAGTAGAACCTTGTTGGCCGTTAGTCTTGGTTTGGCCACCGTTTGAGCTGCTTCACCACGCTTTAACCACGATCGTTTTCACACAATATTATCGTAGGTGACCCATTTCTCATCCCCAGTCACCATCCGCTTAAGAAATGGGTCGATTTCATTCCTTTTGGCGAAGTCATCGCAGATAGAAATTCTATCCATCATGTATTTTGGTGTTAAATGGTGTGGCACCCAAACATCAAGCTTCTTTTTGAATCCAACTTTGAGCAAATGGTTTTAAAACTCTTTTGTGGTCGATCTTTAGCTACTGAGCGATGCTACGACTACTAACATGTCGGTCAACTTCGATTATTTCAGTGATTTTATCGACATTTTCGACGTCGGTTCTGCCTGTGCGAGGAGCATCTTTAACATCAGAAAAGCCTGAACGGAATCGACGAAACCAAAATTGCACGTAATTAGCTATTACAATATCGGCACCATAAATATCATCACAATTTCAGCCACCTGGCTTGCATTTTCACCTTTATCAAAGAAAAACTGTAAAATGTACCGAATTTTCTCTTTCTTGACTTCCATTTTTAACATCCTGTAACTCACAACTGAATTTACCAAACAATAAACAACAAAATAAATTTTTTAGAGTAAAATGTCACCTCGGCAATGAGCATAAATTTGAAATTGTTTGATCGATACTTCACGAGATATCGACACTACAGCCATCTACCGAAAAAATAATGAATTTCTTTTTCCCCACCCTAATATTTTTAGTGTATCTTCACTCAACAAAAAAAAAAAAAAAAAAAACGCGCCTGTGTAAAATTTTAAGTCTGTAAGTCTAATTGTTCAATAACTGTGTTACTACAAATTTTAAACGACAGTGCATGAATATTATAAACAATTGCACTTAAGCTTTCAACATCAGGACTGAAAATACAGAAGATCGACTTCTACACAAACTCCCTTCGAGATATATTTTAAGTAGAATCAGTTGCGAAAAAAGTAACATCTTTCGCTTATTAAAATAACTCCGAAGACTTTTTTTTATCTAACAATATGTTTTCAGAGTGTTTAAAACATAGTCAAAAACTATTTTTTAGTACGTTTGCTTAAAATAAAGCTGAATTCACACTTAGCATGCAAGTTTACAGAAATAAAGCCGTAACGTCTAAAATTAGAATCTAAAAATAGGTTGCCACGTTACTTTTTCTTAAATGTGGTAACCAATCAAAACCGCGCGTTTGCACACTGAATGTGATTCTACTTCAAGTGTTTAGAAATTTTATATAAATACCTTTTTTTTTAAATACTGAAGAATAGTATCTCCAGTTTGGACAGAAAATTTACTCTGCGGTATTTTTTGAGACTAGCTATTGCTACTGAAGTTAAAACGTGTTTAAGTTTGGATATTTTGTGAATTTAAAAAAAGAATAGTGTGTCTACGGTAGAGATTTGGTATGAGTTGGTTTCCATGGTTACTAGCAAAGCAAAGAAATACATGCATGTTTATTTTTAATTTTTTGCCAATTTCAATGTATGAAATCTTATAAATTGTTAAACATCCCATTAAGAAATAAAATATTGCGAGGCACTATAACTTCTATTTTTGTTTCCCATTTTACGACAAATTACATTAACTAATGAGCGTACTAAAAAAAGCAGTTTAAAAATGTGTTAAATAACTTAGATTATTTTTTTTTTCGGTTTTGATTTGCTTAAAAGTGATATATATTTAGTGAGAAAACAGCCAACAGGGAGCAAAGTATTTTATTATTATTATTTTATTTTTTTTTTTTTTCGAATTTATCGTGTACAACTTTTCAAATCTGGGTCAGCAGCGAAAAAGAGAAGTTTAAGTGTTGAGTCAATAAAAAAAACGAAGCAAATTAAATGTGAACCGATTAACCGAACCAGTCTTCCATTTGGAAATTAATTTTTTTTCATTTAAGTTTTGTTTTATATCAAAAATTAAAGTATTTTTGTTAAATTCCTAAAAAACGTTATCTTTTATTATTTTGATAAGAGATATTTTTTATATGGGTGTGAGGCACCTGCCCGTGGGTGCCCCTGTTCTCCATTATCTACGCGACCTGTTTCTGTAGGGAAAAACGAAGAATCACGCAAATCGTTCATCTTAATATCTGTTTATTAAGATCTTAACACTTAATCACTATACACAACAATAATAAAAATTAAAGTAAGGGGAAGACACAACTCGTATTACCAAATAATCGCGTAATTGACCGCTATATATCTAAATTTACAGATTAATTCTAATCTCACTAATACACGCACTTTCCTTATAGCTTAATCAAAGTCGCTTACCACTATATCCTAGGTAAGCAGCTACTTTCTTTGTCCTGACGTGCCTTTTATCCGGCTCTGATCCTTGTGGTTTCGTATCCACCTTTAGCTTGGATATACAGGTACGGGTAGGTTAATTCTCGGACTTGTGTGGTATTCTTCTAAACGCTATCTTAATCACTTACACACTTAGACATAGACCTCACACAGCCACCCCGCGAACGCTAAACTTCTGTTATATATATGATTCCTAATTTGCATAATCACGTTCTTCTTCTCGAGTTGGTTGAAAATAATTGCCATTCGTGCCCCAAAGAACCCCAAGAGGACTGTTAAAAGAAAACGCGATGAAAGCCCCGTCACATGGGAATCATGTATTCATTGTAAATAGGTAAGGATTGAAAAACTTAACAATATATTAATTTTAAAAAGAAACTTATGAGCAAGAGTTAACTATTCTATACAGTAAAATAAAACAGACTATCAGAGTTAAAAATTAGAAATTAAAATATTTTAAATTATATGAGCTATTTACTACAACTCCTTGATTAAATTATTAATAATAATTAGCTAAGAAAACTAAGTTAATAATTAAATAAATAGAAAACTATGTTAATAATCAAATAAATAGAGAAAACTAAGTTAATAATTAAATAAATAGAGAACTAAGTTTCATAAGTACGATAAATTATCAGTTGAAATGATAAGTAACAATTTTGAAAATTCTTAAAGCAGTAGTTGCCAATTGAAAAATTGAAAAATCGTTTATTCACATTTAGAAAATCCTGAATTTCAATAAATTCAGTTTTTGTACTAAAACATTTATTTAATTTATCATTTTATTACTTTCGATTTTCATGAGAATTAATTTACAAAATGTTTGAATTCTTTATCATTAAATAATGGTATAAATTTGTCTCTCTCTCTCTCTCTCTCTCTCTCTCGTTTGTTTTTATTTTAATATAAATGATTTAACTCCAAATTTATTTTGATATATATTTTAATTCCTAAGAGTTGAATATTGTGATTACGAAAATTCTCTCTCTCTCAAAAATATAATTTGAATTGAAATAAAACTGTAACTCTAAAAAAGGAAGAAAATGTTTCTTTTTCATTAGGACGAATGGAACTTTTATGTTGAGTTCCTAAAATTTTTTTCAGTAAAATTTGCTTGCCAATATGATTATTGTAATGTAGAGAAAAACCAAGGAAAAAAAATATATGGTACTTATTCCATTTCTTATATTTGAGGTTTCAATACAATATTTATTTTTATTGGTGTGCGTTTGTGTACATCCGTAATTATATGTTCATTTATTTTATTTATTTTATTTTATTGAAAAATATCATTTGTTGTTTATACTTCGTATTGTACTTTAATAAGAGTTTGTTTTTTTTTCTGATTCTAAAAATTCCATGTCGATATTTCCCGCTAATTTTTAAGGTGTAAAGTTTTTATTTACCAGTGATGTCAAGTCATTCATTCGTCTTTCATAATTTAGGATGATTTTCCGTATTAATTAATATTTTACAGAGAAAAAATTATTTTAAGTAGAATGTTCCATGCGTCGTATTTTTTTAGATATTCTAGTTTGATACAAAAATGCGCATTACCATTCGAATTTAATATTTTTTATATAAACCAAATGTTTTTCTAACAGTTAAATAGTTTTTGTTAAACTAGTTACGCAACTAGTTTTTGCAATTCGTTCGCAAAATCTAGTTGCGTATTATGTTAACAATAATTAATTGTCGAAAAGTTAACGCTTATCGTCCTTATTGGCGACATTTATCGAGTTATTTCCAGCAACCCAAAATAACAGCTGTGCTAAATTCAAAACATTCGGAAACCAGGTGCATTTATTGTATTCATTCGTCAGCATATCATTCTGCGTATTACAGCCGCTAATTTTCTTCTGTTCTCTTTTTTAACCCTAACTGCTCTTTTTTTTATTTAAAAATGAAACTTGTTTTCATTTATTAAATTTCTGTTGTTAACTATCTCAGATATATATTTTATTTGAAAACTACATCTCGCTTCGTCCTGGCTGCTTCTAGCATTTATTTTGCTTCAAAACTTAAGTTTGTTTATGAAATTAGTTGTTGGCTCCGAATAATAAGATCCATTTCGAAGCTTTTGGAAACTTGGTTGTTTATGTGGATTATGGTGATTTTATTTTCACACCATGACCGGAGATATTTTGCTGTCCAATATGTTGTTTCGTTACAGAGGTAAGTTTTTTTTTTTTAAAGAAATGTATCTTAATTCCACAATCTAACGTCAAGTGAGTAAGGTGTGTTGAGTTGTTGATATATTCTTAGGTGAAAAAACTGTATTAACGAATTGTGTTTGTATTAAAACTGATATCATAAGATAAGTGGAAGAAATATTTACAAATAAGGATCAATAGAATTTTAGCAGATTTATTCCAAATTAATTTAACTGTTACAAAGCAAAATTATTGAATATATTTTATATTCTTGAAATCAATATTGGATTTTAAGAGAAGAAAAAATTATTCAGCAAATTTAATTAAAAATTATTTATATTTTTTGATATTTAAAAAAAAAAATAATTTAAAGCGCATGTAGGGGGGGGGGAATTGATAACACTTTTACCAACGTATTTAAAGAAAAATCATATATTATTTCACTTTTTTTTTCAGAAAATATATCTTAAACTGAAGGAAGCATCTCACAATTTTCAAAATAATTAAAATTAAACTATAACTAAATGACAAAGGTGCATTTCTTTTTCTTTAACAAAATAAGGTAAATCTTCCTAACAATAAAATGAACAATGTTCTTATTGTAAATTCAGTGCTTTAATTTAATAAAATAAAATGCAGCTTTCTTTTTTCCCCCTTCACATACATAAAGATTTCTAATTTAATTATTCATAGGGTTGAGTTACAAAACTTCATTAATTATTTTATAAAACCGAATACTGAAATATTAAAAACGTCTTTACGAACTCTTATAATGTCAATGTTTTAGTTCTGCCAATATTTTTAAGTATTAAATATTTAATATTTAATTACAAAGTTTAATTAATCGTAACTTTTCATTTCTTTAACCGTTTGGGTAGCCCAGTGGTCAAGGTATCGAATCATGGCAGGCATGTCATAGGTTCGAGCCCAGTGCCACTAAAGACCCGCCGTGTAAGGGTGCGATGAATGTTAAATATGTCGAGAGCTCAAATGTCCTCCCGTTGGTGTGGTGTGGTGTGGTAGTTAGGAAAGAGGGGTGCCAGATCAGGTGTCGTCCTCGTCACTTGACCATGGTTCAAAATGACGAGGTCCGTCGCCAAAAGCCTCATGCAGCTGAACAGTGCGACGTTAATATTCACTCACTCGCCCAAGCAGCACTATCGCGCTGTTGATATTTTATGTCAAGGAAACCCATTACATTTCGAATATTATGGACAACTGACAGTGTGTTACCAATTGTTGAAGTCGCGCTCAGATTTACTGAAGCAAGTACATTACACGGCTCTTTTTAATTTAAATAGTACATTTTACAACAGGTAAAACAATACTATAGCTCCGATTGGCATTCATTGGTGTAAAATGAACAAAGCGCTATCGCGCCACTTGGTATTTCCCGACATAAAATAAAACAAGCGCTATTGCGCTGCTTGGGTCTTTTCGTACTCATTCTGAGAAAGCGCGGTTGCGCTGTTTGGGATTCTTCGACAGTGTTTTTTCAATATCCCCTGCGACTCAAACGGTTAATAATTAAACTAAACCATACATTTTAAAAATCATCCGTAACCGAGAGTGGGTGTGGTAGCCTAGTGTTCATGGTCACGAACTCTTGGTCGAGTTTGACTCGCATTGTAGAGTCGAGGTTTTCAGTTTTGATGCTACTGAAGACCCCGCGTTACGAGGCTGATGTGCATTAAATCTGTCACGTTTTAATCCTCACATTAGCGTGGTGTGGATATTAAGTGAGTCGGGTGTCATCCTCGTCACTTGATCGAGGTTAAAAATTGAGTTCCTTCGCAAAGTAGCCCCTGCTCGAACTTACTCCGCAAATCAAGAAGGTACTTTTTCGGTCGAAATGAAAGTCAGGTTTATTTTTGGAAATGAATCCTCGTTTTCCATCTCAAATAAGAAAAGTTTTTATTTTGCGTATACAATACCCAAAACTATAAAAATGTAACATTTGTCTGTGTGTGAAAGCAAAAAAGTAGACAAAGATTAAAGAAGAAAGAATATTTTCTAAAAAAAAAAAAAAAATTCAAATAAATTTAAAATAGAAATAGGACTTATTTTCTCGAGGCTTCATAAACCGTAAAATCCGGTGTATCGCGCGCACCAGCGTATAACGCGTACCTATACTTTCAAGCTGCATTTTTAAATTTTTAGGTAAATCCATCGTATAACGTGCACTTTCTTTTTTTACGAAAAATATCTGAAATGTACGAATGCAATTCTCTTATATTTTGAAATCATTTATTTGAGGTATTACCCCTGGTTTTTGTAAAAATAGTATACCTCTAGAACTACTACTCTTTAAGTTCATTACAGGTGTGTCATTTCTTTTAAATAAACACTATTTCACACACACACAATATATGTAGAAGTCTAATTTTTTTAATGCTCATTTCTTTTAAATTTTTAAACCTGTCCTCTCTTTATACACGGCGTATAACCGCGCATCTGTAAATTTCAATCTTTTTTTTTTGCATTAGAAGGGCGCGTTATACGCAGGATTTTATGGTACATGATTTTAAAGTTACTAGAACAAAATAATTATTTCTTGTAAATTGGAATAAGTTTTTAATTCTTCGCATAAAAATACTAGAAAAGGTTAACCAAAAAAAAATGACTAAAAACTTCGATCTATAAATAAAACATAAATACATTTTTCTTGCACATTTGTTCTTCATTAAATTTTATATAAAAATTCAAATTCTTTTTTTTAAAACTTGTTTTCTTTATTTTTATTAAACATCCTTTCGATAATTATTTGAGAAAACTATAGCGCAAAAATTTTGTTTTTTTTTGCATTTTTATCCAGTTTTGCAGTGACGATTTTTTTGTGTGAAATATGTGAACGTTTGATTTTAAGGCCAAATATTTTTCTTCTCAAATAATTTGTTATTGTCTAAATCTAGGTTATTTTTACAAAAGATTTGAGATATGTGTCAGTATAGAAATATTGTCTTTGATTTGCTTACATCTTTCGATTAAGTTCAAGCTCTTATTCTACGATTTTATCTCAATTCCAAGATATGCTGGTGAAACTAGTGTTATAAATATCATTCTTATGTTATTTTTAGATAAAATTTTAAGTAGAGCTTCTGATTTCATATTTTTGTTTAGAAGAATTATATTATCTGTGTGTGTAAAGGAACTTTAACTCTATCAAATACATAAAATTATACTTTTTTTGATATTTTATTCCGGTACGATAATTTTTAAATTTTTGTAATTTATACGATTTGACCGATTTCGATACGATATCGAAATTAATCGTATCGAAAAAATTAGAAATGACTGTTTTTACTTGTTTTTCAAGAGCAATGAGCTATCTTTAATACGATAATTACAGAAAAATAATCGCATAAGATAAAAATGCTTAAAATTTATTTTTAGCATCACCAGTGGATATAATTTTTGATAATTATTTTAGATTTAGCGTGGGAACCTGCGGCTTTGATATCCTAACAAAGCTGCACGTGTTTTTGAATTATCTAATTTGGACTTTTAGTTTTAATTTAACAAAATAAAAATGCATCTTTTTTTTTTTATTATTTAGCATATTTTGAATAATTTTTTCTGAACAATTGATATATCTTAACTATCAATCTTTACTAATTATTAGTAAACTTTCAGATGTTTATGGTATTTCTAATTGTATTGTAGTCTAATCTTCGATGCCTTATGTTATCCATGATGTGGTAGCTTTGACACTAAATTGCCCAAGGAAGTCATTTTTTTTTTTTACTGCTTTTTAATTTCAATTTGAAAAACAATTACGTATGTACTGCACAATAATTTCTTAGAATTTTTAAAAATATATTTTTTTTCCAAGTGAAGTAAAAAAAATTTTATTGTTAATATTTACTAACAACTTGTTATATGACTGTAAATAATAAAAAAACATATTAAAAGTTAATTTTAAACAAATTTCTTTACACATTAATGTTTCTTTCACAATGCAGTCATTTTGACTGTTTTTGGGCAATATAGGTAAATTCCAAGTTTCAGTCTTTCTAGTGTTAATAATGACGTTTTAATGAAACTTCTGCGTTTGATAAGATCACACATCAGATTTTTTTTTTTACCAGTTGTAGAAAAACCAAAGTTCATACAACTTGAATACAAAGTTTTGTAAAATATTAGTTTGGGATATAAATATTTAACAAAAATAGGGGCATGCCCTGGTTGGAATTTAGATACGTTGGAGTAGTTGCAAGTAATTTTATGGTATTAATTATGTAATTATTAATTTATACCAACTAATTATATCATGTGGAAGAATCCTAAACGAATAATCACTGACGAAATTCAGCATTTCCTAAAAAAGTGAGGATTGGAAGTATATTTTCCTCTGATATAAAGACAAAATCTCCTTGAGATGTGCAATATTAATGTGCTATCTGTGAGTGAGTGTTTATTAACTTCGCACACTAAGCGTCTAGCCAATCAGAGACTTCATCTCACCCGAGATGAAGTATCTGATTGGCTAGACGCTCAATGCTCGACGCTAACTGCCTTGGTGTGAATGTGGCTTAAGGTTACCCGAGGACGATTGGTGACAGACCTCGTAATTCTGAATCTCGGTCAAGTGTCAACGTCTGAACCACCAACCCCGTCACCGAACTTCCACACTACGCCAATGGGAGGATTTTGAGTCTCACGACAGATTTAACTTGCACCAGCCCCTCTATACGGCGGATCTTTTGAAGCACTAGGGCGTTAAACTTGCTGAACTAAACTTAAATAATGACATTACTGCACAATTGTTATATGTGGCAACAGTAGTCCACTGGTTATGATCACGAACTCGTAGCGGGTTCGAGTCTTGATGCCACTGAAGACTCGCCGTGTATTAGGCACGTGAAGTCTGTTGTTGTTACTAATGCCACCTGATCGGCAAAGGCCAGATCGAGGCCCACAAAATTCATCATGGTAAAGGGCTAAGTGACGCCTGTCGTTAGCCGTAGCTTTGAGCAGGTGACAGTACGATTTGGTTCGATTCCACCCCAATTTAGAGGGAGAACACTGTGGGGGGTGGTTAGAGGCCTCCCACCTCTCTTCCCCTTCCACCAACCTCACGAGAGGACTTGCGGCTCGACGGCTATTTAGAGTACCCCCCATGCCGCGGAGGCTCTATACATTTACAAACATCCATGTCTTCTCCGGGATTCGAACCTAGTCCCTACGGCACATCAGTCAGCGTCGCTAACTACTACACCGGATGGGTAACGGCACGTGAAGTCTGTTGAGCTCAAAGTTGTCCCATTGGCGTAGTGAGATAATCTGGAAAGAGGGATGCCAGCTGATATCGTCCTCGTCATTTGACTGAGGCTGAAAATTACGAGGTCCGTCGCCAATAGCCCTCGTGTTGCTTTATAGTGTGACGTTAATAAAACTCTCACTTACTCAACGAGGAGGACACCTGAATTGTGTGGCACCCCTCTCCAAATTACTATATCGCGCTAACGGGAGGACTTTGAGCCCCGACAGATTTAACGTGCACCAGCTTCTCTGTATACAGGGTTTTAAAGACACCAGGGCTCCAAACACCCCGGTCACGAGTTCATGACATAAATAATGATTTTAAAAGCTAATCTCAACTCAGCGGCTCAACAGCCCATGAGGGCCAAGACCTACTGTGCCCATCTCAGTATGCTTGACCTTAGGCGCTGAGGTACATAAGCATATGTTCCGATCAGGTGGTCAGTCAGACAAAACCCCCAGCGTTTATTTCCCAAGCAAGTTCGGTACTCATTTATCGACCTACTTAAGCGATGAAAGGTAGAGTCGACCTTGCCTAGCCCGGGATTTGAGCCCCGGACTTGTGGCGTGGAAGCGCCGATACACTACCACTCAGCCACCTAGCTTCAAATAATGCTATTAGTTTACCAAAATATTACACAAAGATCACATTGAATAGCATAAACACTATGATACAAATCGCAAGGAATTATGTTTTTAATATGAAAATTGTCACTGCAGCTACACATCTAACATGCCCCGCGTGACTTGTACTTGGTAGAATTTGGTCGTGCTGGGAAAGATTCTGCGCGTTTCCCGATTTAAATATTCGCATTCTAAAAATGAATAATTTGTTTTGCATTTCCTACTACAGCTTTAAAAATTCCTATTATGTAAGAATGTCATATACCTTATTTTCATACATGCAAAACACGGCCTATAATTATACAAACTTTCACCTGCACAAACACTGGAGCACTGTGTGTTATTTTTTCCTTTCATGACGTATGCCGTACACCACATCTGTGCTTCCAACGAGTCATGGCTTTGAATGGTCAGTGCGACATTTAGCCGATTTTGCATGCTTATTCAGATCTGACGAAGTACCACTGCTTCTGTTATCACGTGGATGTTTGCTCACATGTTGGTTTAAATTCAACTTTGGGTGCGCATAATTTTTTGCTTTGCTTCTCGGTGTTTGACTTAAACCAGATTTTTATGTAATACCACGTGATGTGCCTTAGTCGAATGTTTGGTATTACTTGTGTGTTTTCACCTGGCATCCGCTGAGAATTTTTATTTGAATGATTTTAAATTTAAAAAAATGTGGCGAGATTGTTGGAACAGAAAGACGAAAATGTATCGATGGTATTAAGACTAAATAATTTTAACAACACTCAGAAATAAATCTTCCGTTATCTGTGGACTCTGAGGTTGTATGTTTGCTGAATCTTCCTTTATTATGGTTCTGTACACAGCATCAGTCTTTATTTAAATACTCTTCCGTCATATCAAGGCTCCATACATAACCATTTACATTTCATCTCCTTTACAGCGTCGCTGATTCGATATCTAAACAGGAAAAGCTTAAAACCTCATAGTTTTAATATTTTATTAACGCAGGAGGTTTGGCTAGAGGGCTGAACCCTTTTAAAATGATTGCATTCATTATTTAGCTATGCATATCAAGAAAAACTGTACCATATGAATCAATAAATATTAGCTAAATAAAACAGTGGAAGTTTTATTCCATTTATTTATTGTGCTAATTTCATATCTATAGTTTCAAGCATATTTAATGTTGGAATCAGTGTAATGAGACACATGTACACGCCATCACACTTTTCTACAGGTTTTTGAAATCTGGAATTAGATGGCTTATTGAAAATTTCATCATAGCCTAGAAGTTAATTTTCCTCGTCTTACAACTGTATTTGCTTTTATTGATCTTTATGCAAGAAAAAGTAAGTCATAAGTATATGACGACCCGAATACAGAGAACAATTTCTCCACAAATTTCTTCATGCATGGAAATTTTTCAGCTGACAAAGATTATTAAAAGTCAATGTCACATCATTGAACATTTCTTTCTCATTATGATCTGACTAAAAGTCAATAAGTTAAAACTGCTACTCCTCAGGCACCGGGAGCCTAGTGGTCAAGGTCACTGACTCGTGGTCGGAGTGTCATGCGTTCGCGTTCGAGCCTAATACCGCTTAAGTCCCGCCGTGTAGGGGAGCGATTCATGTTTCAAATGTCGAGAGCTCAAACGTCTTCCTATTAGTGTGGTAGTTAGGAGAGGGAGTGCCAGCTCAGGTGACCTCCTCGTCACTTGACCATGGTTAACAATTACGAGGTCCGTCACCAAAAGCCCTCGAGTAGCTGAACAGTGCGACTCACTCACCCAAATAGTCATGCTCAAGAATTCGTGGTCAGCGTTGTTTCTGTTGAGTTCTGATTCGACTGCATTCAATAATTCTAATATTATCTATAAGTGCGATTTTAATAAATAATCAAACTATATAGAATAATTCAATTGAAAAAAATATTATAAACTTTGAATGATGAACCAAATTATTTTATAAGTAATTCTGGAACTAAACTATCGTCCTCAAGATACATGCTACATTTTGATGTATCTTTCACAAAGACATAGTTTGCGTTATTGCAGTATATTTTACGGTTAAAATCTGTCAACACTTACAAAAATTATAGAACATGTTCTAAGCATTCCTAATTTCGCTGATTTTTATCAACTGTAAGATTTTTCTTCCTTAAATTAAGATGAATTAGCCTTGGTAACGGCAGAATTATTAGGAGCAATTCCTCAACTAACTAATGGCCGCGATAATTGAGTAGTCAGGGTTGCGAACACGTGGGCATCGTTGTCGAGTCATGATTCAAAACCTAGTGCCACTGAAACCCCGCCGTGTAGAGGGACTGATGCATGCTAAATCTGTGATGGCTAGAAATCCTCCCAATGTGGTGTGGAAGTTTGGAGAAAGGAGTTACCAGCTCGGGTGTCGTCCTCCTCACATAATCATGAACAGTGGCGTAATGGAGAGTATTGGGGGCGGCCCCCCCTGCAAAGTCAAGTTTTGGACCCCAAGTTGGATCTTGCAAAGTTACGTACTTCGTGTCAGTCAGGCTTTGGACTCCCTAGAGTCCTTGGCCCCCTGCGATGCTGGGTTGTATGTTGTGACCATAAGCGTGGTTCAGATTACGAGGTCCATCATTAATAGCCAGTGGCGTAACGGAAAATATTAGGGCTCCCCTGCAAAGTCAAATTTTGTGTCCCAAGCCGGATCTTACCATCAGACTTTGGGCCCCCTAGAATCCTGGGCCCTCCCCTCAAAGCGGGGGTGTACGTCACGTTACTGCCAATAGCCCTCGTGTTGATTCAGAGTTCTATGTAAATTTTAATCAAATTGTCTACTAACTCTATTACGACCTGGATTAAATCAAAAAGACTAATAAATAACGTAAAAACAATGAAATAGAACATGTTTATCCCTTTCATTATTACAAAGTGATATCTCTCATTAAAAAGATAATCATTATCATTCTACTGACTAATCATGAAATTCTACTTTTATCCCATTTTAATCCTAATCATACTCCCTAAATAAAGGAGACATGTGCGAACGAACCCTTGAGTAAGAACCACCAGTACGCCCAGGTGTTGAGCTTTCGTTATCTACTTGCTACGTGACTTTATCGGGGACAGCATCCAGGTGTTGCGAATTCCTAAGAATAAGCTGTCAGTTTTAGAAATCCTCGTTTGGCAATGGGAACGAGAATGAAGAAATCCTGTATGCGTCACCGAAAAAGGATTGCTTGTGGTGATGCTGTATCATAAAAGAAACATTCAGAACTGCGCTTTCTAGATGCGAGAATAAGAAAAGAATAGAATATTACAAATTTCTCCAGTACGGAAAGTGTATGGATGATCATTTTTTGTTTCGAGTTCTTTAATAGTCTCATTTCGTTTCGTCAAATGATGGGTTGATTTATAAACGTCGCACTTCGAAACAACAGTAGAATTGTTTGCAGTGAGCCTCACTATTTTAAATTAAGATCAAATAACTTGAACGTTCGTTTGTCAGAGTTTAGTTGTTAAATTCTGAGGAAATTTTAACCAATTAAAGTATTTCTTTGATATTAATGAACCCTTTTTTAAAAAAAGTTATTCGGGATTATCGCTAAATAATTATTGATAATCAGGCCCAGTGGCTGAGTTGTAGCGTATCGCGCTTCCACGATACAGGTCAGGGGTTTAAATCCCGGGCTGGGCTAGGTCGACTCAGCCTTTCATCCCTTCAGTGGGTCGATAAATAAATATTAAGCTTGCTTGGGAACTAAACACTGGGGTTTTGCGTTAGACCAATCACTGTGATTCTGCGACTCACTGTAACCTTTCAAGTAAAGGAGCTTTATTACTCTGCGATTTTCTACCTTCTCCATATTGCGACTTACTTCGGTTATCTGAGGCAAACCGACTTTAATATTTGCAATGGTGTAAATTACATACATAAGGATCAATTAATGTGCAGAAAAAAATCTCTTTCAGGTATCTTGGTTGTTTTTTAAGTAATAATAAAAGTAATGTTACTCTTAAATATATGTACGCTCTGTTACAATTTTCCTGAGGAAAAAACTGATATTTTTATTACATTTTTACTGCTAATAATAAACTTTTGAGCGCACTGATTAGGTAGTAATGAAGATTTTGCAATGACGTACACACACACCTCTCTTTGACGGGGGGGGGGGGGCCAAAAGAAAAATTTTTAAAATACGCAAACGAAATATGGGTTACCTCTATGGTAAAAATTAAAAATGTTCGGAATGGTCGAATTCACAAGCCCCCATGTATAATCACATCATTTACAAAAAATATTCGTACATAAATTGAATTTATTTGTTTTTTTGTATACTTTTTATAATACGTTTGAAATAAATTAATATTCAAAAATATACATAAATCCAACTTTGGCTTGTTAATCGGAACAGTTTTCTGTCGTAAGTCATTCATCTAACACAGGGGTAGGCTAATAGGAGCCCATGGGCCACATGCAGCTCACCAAGACTAGTCTGAAAAACAGTTTTCTTTCCCGCGCTCGATCCAAGATTCGTCTTGTATATTCCATTATTAAGAAAGCAAAGTACCTGAAAGTATTCGCAATGTCTTTGAATATTATTTTTTTTCTCTACTTCCAGACACAATACGTCGCGCCAAAAAGAATAGAATTATATCTACTTTAAATGCAACAAAAAACTCAAGCTCTGCACGACGCGCTAAGACAAAACCTATGAAACTTATTTCTTCTTTGTACAGCAAAAACCAAGCACTATATATCGGGCTATAACAAAGGAACTTTTCATCCTTTACTCAATATTAGTCCAGCGTCTTTACGCTCCAAAATTAAGGGACTCTCTTTTCTCTGGCCGCCCTGTTCGAGTTGAGTTGAGTTGAGTTTGGTGTTTTATGGCGCAAGAGCCAGTTTTAGCTATACTGCGCCAAACATTCAGAGGTCTGTGGTCTGGACGGGAGAAGAAAAAATTGGATGACAAGATAGAGGGTTGAAAATAGAGAAGGATCACTGGGGTACCCCGGGGTCGTGACACCCGTGTTTACCAAAGATAGTAAACCCCTTGGGAAAAGGAAAAGATCACTAGAGAGAGAGAGAGGGTACCTCGGGATTGTGACACCCGTACTCACCTAAAGAAGGTGAGCCCCCTGAGGGGGACCGCCCTGTTCGAAGGTCAACCACCTTCTCCCACAAAATAGCAATCACCCCCGTAGGTGTAGAGAATGGTCCAAATACTACAGAAATCTACAGCCAACAGTAGTCGGACACTACAGTGCCTCTGGTAAGATTAGAGATCATCTGTAAAGTTTTGAGGACGAGGTTACAAAAAAAACTTCAATATTTTAAGAAAATTTGACAAATATTTTCAAATTGTTCTCTAATCCCATTTCTGATCATTTTGATACAGCACCTGAGGAACTGCTGGCGGAACTTATTGACTTGAAATCAAGTCCTAGTTTGAAGGAAACATTAATGCTATGACATTTACAAATCTTGACTTGCTGAAAATTTTCCATGTAAGAAAAAATTCACTAGGAAAACGTTCTTTGTATTTAGATCAACATATATTTGTGCACAAAGTTTTCTTGAAAGGAGATCAACAAAAGTAAATATAGATGCTAGTTGGCTGATGTAAACTTACAAGGCAATGGAGAGAATTTCAGCAAGCAAACCTCACCATTGATTGCAAAAGAAATTGTAGAAACGTGTGATAGGGTACATTTGTCTCATTAAGGTATCCGACTACGTTCGGAACCATGATTTTGCAAAAGCTTGTAAATGGATAATATTTATGATATTTAGCGTCACTTAGATTAGACAATGTATATAAAATTGGGTTAATAGTATTACAATAAAAAATTATTTAAGTACAATATTTTGGCAAAAAATTAACTTAGAATAACCTTTTTTCAAAATGTTCTCCTTTTGTAAAAAATGCTTCTATTGTATTAATATTTTGCCTGCATATAGCTCAAACCTCTGTACAGAGGTTCAACTAGAATTTTTGAAATGCATAACTCGGAAGTCGGTTTATCCTTGTTTTACGAAAACAGAAGGGAGAAATGTTAAGAAAATACGCCGATAATTATTTCAAATGGTTGTAATTCTGAAAATAATGTGAATTTTTCAAAACTCGCGTAGTTGAGCCTCTGTATAGAGGTCTGAGATATATACAGGCAAAATATTAATGCAATAAAAGCACTTTTTACAAGACAACATTTGGAAAAAAGGTTATTCTAAGTTAATTTTTTGACGAAATATTGTATTTAAATAATTTTTTTGTTGTCATAATGTCCTTAAAACAATTTTATACATGTATTCTAACCTAAGTGACACT
>BMAV01012932.1:169675-200061 GCA_019973955.1 Trichonephila inaurata madagascariensis
TAGATCTTCTGCGCCCTGGGCCCGAAATAAGCTTAAATCGGCACTGGTCTACGTTCCAATTTAAGATCCCTAAAAAGGCAAGGATGACCCTTAATAATCCATGGACTATAACTTAAAAACTGGGATAACTGTTTTAGTTCAAAAACCCAGAGTGATACAAATATGAGGCCTTGGTAGTTCAGTGGTCATTACTTTGAACTTAATGACCGACCAATCGGGGATTCAAGTGTTATTTAGCACGAAATAATGGGAATAGTCCAAATTCTTATGGCTGTTTTCGATTAATGTTAAAGAATAGGACCCGAATTTGGAACATTTTTTCAGATATAAAAGAAATGAAACATTAATATGATATTCTGGCTTCACACTATCCTTTAGAGAGCAGCATTTTTTTATTATACTTCCCTTTTTTAATCGAGTTGATTCATTTTTTTCTGGTATAAAATGTGTTTCGCATTTTCTATCCTATACCGTAATGTTAAATGTGCCTTGCCTTCACGTATTAGAACAAAAAAGAAAGTATTCACGGAATATTTTGAAATTTTTAAAAACACTCTATTGTTAACAGAGGTACGAGTTGTAATATTGCAAATCTGGAAATTGGGTCATTTTTCTGTCTGAAAATGTGTTTCGCGTTTAGTTAGAGCTCTCGTACTTTTACCGAAAACAGCCTTAAGGACTGCGGTTGTTGTTGAGTGTTCACGGTCGCGAGCTCATGGCCGGCGTTGTCAAGTTGCTGGTTCAAAACCTAGTGCCAATTAAGACCCTCGTGTTAAATCTGTCGAGGCTGTGTGTGTTGGCGTAATGTGGAAGATTGGAGAGTTTAGAGCCTGCTCATGTGTCGTCCTTGTTAAAATGTCCTTGACTATGGTTTGAAACGAGTCTCATCAAGAACAGCTTTTGTGTTGCTTCGTAGTGGGATATCTAAACAATCAATCGATAAAGCATCGGTTCCGGAGATCTTTTGGCGGCCGCGGTAGCAGAGTGGTATAGGTATCGGATCGTGGCTGGCTTTGTCACGAGTTCGAGCCCAGTACCACTAAAGACCCGCCGTGTAGGGCAGCGATGCACGCTAAATCTGCCGAGAGCTAAAACGTCCTCGCGTCTGGTGTGGTAGTTTGGAGAAAGAGGTACCAGCTCAGGTGTCGTCCCCGTCACTTGACTATGGTTCAAAATTACGTGGTCCGTCACCAAAAGCCCTCGTGTTGCTGAATAGTGCGACGTTAATATTCACTCACTCACTCTGGAGATCTTTTGACCAGATGAGATGGCTTCAAAAACCGAAATCATGGCCTTGAACTTGTGGCCGGCGTTGTTTCTCTCGAGTCGTGGGTTCGAATCCTGACACATCTGAAGGTCCTCCGTGTAGAGGGACTGATGCAGGTTAAGAATCTCAAAATCCTCGCGCTGTCTTGTGAAAACTTGGAGAGGCGATGCAACCTCGTGTGCCGTGCTCGTCACTTGACCGTGGTTTAGAATTGTGATGTCCCTCGCTAGTTGCTCTTGTGTTGCTTCACAGCGCCACGTAAATTAAAATCAAATAAACCAAACAGTTAAGTTCAAATATTTTCAAAGATACCCGAAATAAATCAAATGGTTTCAAAGACAGCCGAAATGTATTAAAGAACAGGTGAATCAAGCTCTAGTGTCAATGAGACTTCAAATACTCATGTGTATCTTCTAAAGTGACTTAATTCTAACCAAACCCAAAACAAACCGTGACGTTTTAGAAATTTAATGGGTAGCGTGATAGTTAAGAAATTAAATAATTGATTTATTTACGTCCACGGCTGTTAAACACAATATTTACATTTAAATAGAAACTATTCACACTATTGATCAGTGTTTCAAAGCGGACTCCCTTTCCACTGTCTTGGGGCGGTTCTTTTCTTACACCTCGAAGATCAGTCGGTTCTTCCGGCTCGTGGGTGGAGTGGTATTTTTCTCGCGGCTATCGGTTGTCGGGATAATGTCGGATGAAAAGACTACGCGATATTTTTGGGGAGAATATGCACGCGGTGTTATGCTATCCACGAAAAGAAGTCGATTTTGCAGCTGTGTGACTCGAAAACGTCACACAAACAAATGTGTATTAGTGATTCTGATATATGTTTACCTATCTCTCGCCAGCTATCTTGAGACAAAAGTCTGTTCCCAAGATGGCTGGCGAAGAAGGAAACAATTATGTAGTGCAGGGATGGCGAACCTTTATGGATCAATGTGCCATTTTTTTCTAAAGAAGTGTTTAATGAGTTATAGACATGCCATCACAAATAATTTTAACTTGGGGTTATTGGGAAAATAATAAAACTAAATACTAAGAAGACATAAAACATCTTTATATTTATTTCGAAAAAATACCTTTTTGTACTGTATGGTTGTAAATGTTTTAATTATGCGTGTAATTCAAATTAAAGTAACATTAGTGTAAGTTTTGCTGTTGCAGATTGTGGATGACGCAAATAACTTATATTAGGATTATAAAATGTTACTTTTAGCAGAATGCATACTCAATTGGAGTCATCTGTCAATTGGTTTTTAAGCAATTAATTCCAGAGCATAAAACACACTCCGTTTTGTCGCTTTTATTAATAATGTCGTATTTCTACATTCAACAAATTTGAAATTCATTGTTACTCTTACTATCTTGCCCTTTTTATTCTTTTGCCGAACTAGCCATCTTAAATAACATTTAAAAATCGTAAATATAACACAAATAAAATTTAAAATACAGTTATGTCAATGAAATTGCCTATACTATGCGTAGACAAACTTTACATCGTAAGCAATTGCAGCCCAAAACGTAACTAAGACAAGACAATAACAAACGAGTGTGCTCCCTGCCACACCACGACCGATTACTCGCGTTTGTTCGTAATACTTCCTTTGGTAATTTTGAAATAAAATGCGAACCATTTTTGTGTGCCCAAAACATTGCGTCGCGTGCCAATGGTTCGCCATCCCTGCTATAGTGTGTTAATTAAATATGAACAGAATATGATAGCGCGGCGTCTTTCTTGTCGCCCTAGAAGAAGCTGTGAATGAAGTGAAACGGCAAGCTGTAGCAGAACTACAGAAAGCAGTATCTGCGGCTGAAAGCAAGGCCAGTGAACTTGTGGCTGCAGAGAGAATCAAGATGGAGAGAATGCTCGCTGAAGCACGAAGGCAAGCAGCCGAAGATGCCCTGGCGGTTGTCACTCATCAGGAAGAATCCACGGAGGTTAGTACAAATAACCATGAATATTAATCTATTAAATCATAATTAATCTGTGATGAATTTTCTTTTCACAAATTTTATCTAAGTACCAAATAGAGTCTCTCTTTTGTCTCAAAATTGTGAAGATGTTCTTATATAGAACGTTCATCTTAGTTATAAATGTAGCCTAGTGGTTATGGTCACTAACTCGTGACCAAAGTGTCGCGGGTTCGCGTTCTGGGTTCCTGGTACAGATGGGGCTGAATGCTAGTTAAATCTGTCGAGGCTCAGTGTCTTCTCGTTGGTTGTTGGGGATGTTTGAAGGGAGAGGTTCCAGCTCAGGTGTCGTTCGCGTCACTTGACCATGGTTCAAAATTTCGAGATCTGACACCAAAAGACCTCGTGTTGGCTTCAGAGTGACGTAACTTAAAATTAAGAAATAAACAGGATTAGAATGTCATTTATTCTATGTCATTCATTCTTCAACTATGTAGGATGATGCCAAATTCGAAAGAAATCTTTTATTTTCGAAAAATTTGCAGCTACAATATTTCTTATGGGCTTTGTATTTTTTTTTATCAGAGAAATTTTGAACTCTACTTTAGAAATGTAAGCCTAATTTGATTGTTTTAAAACAGGAGTGGGCATGTTTTTTTTTTTTTCCGGCCCCCCAGGGTATTGTGAAAAAACAAAAAAAACAAAAAACGTTTTTACTATTTGTGCCGACATATATTTGTGAGCGAAAGCTTTTCTCGCATGAAGTTCAACAAGAGTAAATATAGATGCAAGGTGGCTGACATTAACTTGTAGTCTGTGATGAGCATGCCAGCTAGCAGGGCCGTTTTTAATCACCTCGGCACTTCAATCGCTACGTGCCATTTCCCCTATTTCCAGAGCAACTCTCCCCTTCCTCCTTCAGTTCTTACTTTTCCTGTTTTGTTTCGGGAAGGATTTGCCCTTAACTTTCTAATTATTTTTTTCTTTCTTTGTTTTTGCTGTTTGAATAGACTTTCCATTACCAGCCACCTATAGTTCCGCCGTGTTATGGACTGACAGTCGTAAGGAAAGAATAGTGGTATGGTTTAACCACTTTTGTTCCTTTCTTTACGGCATTACGGACTACCCACCCACCCCTTTGTAAATTAGTACAGTAAATTAATGAAATCGCTTACAATTACAGTATAGTATGCATTTATTGTATGAACTGTTTTCAACTTATTAATTATCATCTTCATCGCTTACCATTTTATTATCTTTCACTCTTTGATATTCTTATTCTTTGTTGAGTCACTGTCATTGTACTTGCACAACGATTTTCTTCGAAAAACGAATGATTTTTTCGAGAAAATCTTTAATAACTTCATTGTGTGTAATCAATTTCCAATTCAATGCCATTTTGCATAGCAACATCAAATTGTTAAGCTTTTCATTTTCAATAACAGATCACATTTCAGTTTTTTACTCTCTTAAGGTATCCGACTACGTTCGGAACCGTGATTTTAAAAAAGCGCATAAATGGATAATTTTCATGATATTTAGTGTCACTTAGATTAGAATACATGTATAAAATTGTTTTAAGGACATTTTGACAAAAAAAAATTATTTAAATTCAATATTTCGCAAAAAAATTAACTTAGAATAACTTTTTTGAAAATGTTCTCCCTTTGTGAAAAATGCTTCTATTATAATAATATTTTGCCTGTATATAGCTCAGACCTCTGTACAGAGGCTCAACTATGATTTTTGAAACATTCACATTATTTTCAGAGTTACAACCCATTGAAATAATTATCGCCGTTTTTTTCCTTAAAATTTCTCCCCTCTATTGTCGTAAAACATGGATAAACCCACTTCTAAGTTATATATTTCAAACATTCTAGTTGAGCCTCTGTACGGAGGTCTGAGCTCTATATACAGGCAAAATATATTTTTAATAGAGGCATTTTTCACAAAAGGAGAATATTTTGAAAATGGATCATTCTATGTTCGTTTTTTGTCAAAATAGTGTACCTAAATAATTTTTTATTATAATAATATTCTTAAAACAATGTTATATATATTTTCTAATCTAAGTGACACTAAATATCATAAATATTATCCATTTATACGCTTTTGCAAAATCACGGTTCCGAACGTAGTCGGATACCTTAAGAGCAGAAATGTTTCTCTCACTATACGTTTGCTGTAATTTTAATTTTTTTCTGCGCCCTAAGCACGTGCCTAAGCGGAAAAAAGCGGTCCTGACGACCAACAAGCAATCTCGCTTCGGATTTCAAAAATATTATAGAAAAGTGTGGTAGGGTATATTTGCCACATTAAACTTTTTCTAAAGTTTAATGTGCTTGTAACTTTAGGTAAGAAATTAGCATGATAAAGAAAGTGAATAGAACTGCCACTATTTTATTTAACAATTGATTTTTATATATGGTGCAAATTTATACCTTTTCTGAGATGCAAAATTAACTAATGAATACAATCAGGGCCGGCTCTAGTACTTTTGCCACCCCGGACAAAAATGGAAAATGCCGCCTCTCCCTCTAAAGCAAAAAATCATACTTATAAAAGATGAATTGTTCACATAGATATACACCTATAGAATAATTTTTGCGAACGAAAAGGGAGCATAACAATTATATATGTTGTTTTAAGTCTCAAAAAATACAAAATAGTTCGAAATTAAGAACATAATTACCTGTTATTATTTAAAATGAGTAAAATGTAAAAGAAGAAATCGCCCATTTCACCAGGTCAATTTCTTCGAAAAAGAGTCTACTGATAGTGGGGATCACCAGCATTTATTTCAACTAATAGTAGTAACTACACTCGAGACTAAAATAAAACATCTCATGTGGCTCTCTATCTACCAAAAACTCTAATTACCCCTGTTCCCTTTTGGATAGCTGAAACAGGCCATCGTATGTGTGACAGGAATGTCCACATCTCCCCACTCTGGGCTGGGGAGAAAGGCACTAGTGAAAGATGTGTAAATATATCCAACTTCATGATTTAACATGTACTCTCACCTCGAACCCTTCAAGTTTCAACAGAAAAGAAAACTGGCATTAAACATACAGAGTACAAAATAAGGAAATAAGATACGTTAAATAAAATACCGAATTCCCACCCAATAATATTTCAGAAAATATATAAAATTTTTTGTAGCAAAAAAATGTGATCCAAATGCTGCCCCGGGTAGGGGTCCAGTTTGTCTGGCCCTAGAGCCACCCCTGATACAATCATTTTTTAAAAGGTGCAGTCCCAACCCCCAGGTACTTTCAGCTTCCATGATGTAGCCTTTTCAACAAAATAATTACCCACCCCTGTTCTAAAGAATTAATTTAGAATTCTAATCTTGAATAAAAATGTAAATCAATGAGTAAGGGAATTGTGTTTGTACTGAAACATAACTCCCTTGACTTGCAATATCCAAAATATTCACCAGAATATATTTTCCTTATATTTCTTTTATTTAAGATGTTCTCTTCTTCTACTACCAGAACTGTTGGAACTGTGGCAGAAAAGGCAACGAGACTTGCAGCGGGTGCAATGTTGCTCGGTACTGTGGTTCCTTCTGTCAGCACAAGGACTGGGAATCTCACCACCGTGTTTGCAGCCAAACCTCCACCTCTCTCCCCTCCACATCGTCCACCAGTACTCCACCTAGGACGACATCTGACCACAGTCCGAGCCCTGCCAGGACATCAGCCATGGTTGATGTCAAGCCCATCAAGATTGACGTGATTTGAAGAACTCTTTGGTCGAAGGTTTCTTGTGCAATTTCTCACTGAAGCAGGTTTTTACATTTGCATTTTTATGGAATTAGGTTGGACAACGCACATTTTGGACGTCAGGAGATAATTTTTCTCATGGTAAATGTTTGTGTTCATGTGTAATAAATATTCATCCAGGTTGATGACTTGATTGGATATATCTATCATGGTTATAACCCGATTGTCAAGTCTGGAGTCAAAGCAGGACTTGATGGTTGAACTCTGTACAAAGAATATTCATGACAATTGTGTGTTCTGAACTTCGTTCACTTGTTATTTTATATCACTGTAGATTCATCTATTCGGAAGGAAATAAGTGCAACACAGAGTTAAAGCAGATGTTCTTAGAGATTTATGGTATGTTTCTTAAAATAAACTGAATTTTTTAAAAATGTTCTTGTTCAGTGGTACGTGCAGAACTTTCTAGTCATATGCAGTCAAAATCTACAAGTCGGAATTTAATGAATGAGTGAGACAGGCATTTAAAAAAAAAATTCAGTGAATGATGCAATAATTAAAACGTGATACGGAATATTCGACCGTTCATTATTCACAGCATTTTTGAAAATGAGTTCTATAAATAAAATCACTGAACAAGGCTCTGTATGTATATTTCTCTAGTCATTTGTATGGAGTTAAAGTTTACAGATGTATTTTAAAAAATGTACATCCAATGCCAATTTTGAATTAAGAAATATCTTCATTTTTTATTCGAATAATTAAACCTAAATTTACTGAATGTGGAATGCATGTTAATAGCAAATCAAATTTGCTTCAATGTATATATTAAAATATCTATTTGCATGAAGTTTTCTTTCATATATATTGAATTTTTAACTTCTAATGAATTAAGAGATTAATTTAACAAGTAATATAAAAAAAAATTTACATTATGTAATGCATGAGTTAATTTTATGTCAATCAGTTCCTATATGCAATTTTGTTGCATAAAAGACCATGAATTTTTCAGTTTATGAAATGTATGAAAATTTCTTATTCATACCAAAGACATTTTGATTTACAATGGTAATACCAAAGATCTTGTGTATATATATAGTGGAGATTGTAAATATTGTAGTCTTTCCATTAAATGAAATATTACCACAACAGTATTGTAAAGAGTACAGAAGTAAACTAAAAGAACTTAGATTCATAACCTAGCAATTTTAAATTTTACCCCTATAGATTTAAATAGTTGATTAAAAGTTTAATGTATAATACACAGATGGACATCTCTAACATATACTTTTGTATTTTGTTGTTTAATTATTGTAGAAGTATAAATTAGAGGTTAACTACTTTGAAAAACTTATTATCCATTCTTAAAATTCATTTTCTTAAGAATATAAGTAACTTAAAAATATGTATACATTAAATTTGTTCTTTTAATACTAAAATCAAGCAAGAATATTATTTGATTTATTAGAGAAAAATTTTAATATATAGTGAAATAATTGTGATTTTTTTGTTTTATTTTTATCTAGTCAATTTATTAAAAATTAGACTTTTGTGAATGCATCAATTCAAAAAATATGTTTGTATAAACTTTATTGAAAATGTATATTTGCTTTGAGTGATTCATTGTAAATAAAAAATAACAGAACTTTGGTGTACCTTTTGAAAAATTTCATTTGTTACAGGAATACATTTTAGCTACCAAGATTCATATAGCATTACAATGGGATGTTATTGGCTTAGTTCGTATGAAAATCAAGTTTCAGTTTAGGTTGAACTAAATCAGAAATTCTCTAGTGGTATTAAAGGTAACTCTTTTTATTCAACAAAATTAAGCCAAGTAGATTTTAGTGTATAATTTTGGTAATAATTCATAACAAAGTACTGAAAATTATGAACAAGTAAAATGTTCAAAAATATATTTACACTGTTGTTGTTTAACTAACTTTTTAAATCTTAAAGAAAAAGTATAAATTAACATGAGTATGCAATGAAATGTAAATGAACCATTCAACTATAGCGATAGCATCTCAAATTTTATTTAAAACTATATAGTTTACACAAAAGAAAATATTTCAAAAAAATACTTCACAAAACAGACCCAGGAAAATAGGAAAGATAGAGAAATACAACCGATAAATACAAAAAATAAAAAGTTACTTTCCTCTGAGACTAGACTGCATAGTGTTAGATTGCTAACTTTAAATTACAAGTGAATAAAAATTATTTACATATTTTTAAAACTTTTTTTTGCAAAAATAATTTCATCTTCCTATGAAAATATACTACACTGTGTACAATTCTGCTGAATCTTGCATCTGAGTCAATGTCCATGTCACTAGTTCACTATAAATTTAGAGAATACTTATAAACGTCATTTTCTAGATTCTCAGGCAAACTTCCAAAAAGTCTTCATCATTGATATAGTGAAAAAATAGTTTTAAAATTCCTAGTATATAATTCCATGAGTTCTGTACTAAATACAGCATCATACATATGTTACATAAAATCTTGCACAGCTAAGATATATTTAAAAAATAAGCTGCCATTTACATAGTTGTCACTAAGATTAGCAAGCTGAGTGCACATGCTAATATGCAGAATATATACAATCCAATTAAAAGATATTTTCTCTGCATCACGTCAAAGAACTTGAAACTACCTAGAATTGGGAGAAAAAATCATTTGAAAAATAGAATTTTTTTTATTAATACATCATATATTATTTACTTTTTTCTTTTCCATTGCTACAACATAAATATATATATAAATACCGTATTTATTGGAATCTAAGCCCTACCCCAAATTCTTAACACATTTTTGTAAAAAAAATAGAGTAAAGGTTCGTCTACATCCGATATTTACAAAATTGAAAAAATACAACTAATAAGAAGTAAATTAATTTATTTTACCAGTTAAAGAATACATACATGAATCTGTAACTGTTCTTACCATTTGAGTATCATGTTCAAGTCACACCTGATTTTCAATAGCATTAACAGTGAAAAATGATGCAACTTAGATTTGAGTGAATGTATATTTATGTCACACTATAAGGGCTGTCACCAATAGCCCTCGACCATGGTTCAAAATTTTATAGCTGCACAAGTGACAAGAACAACACCTGAGCTGTCACCTCCTAACTTCCACACCAACAAGAGGGCATTTGAGCCTCGGCAGATTTAACATGCAATGGCCTCCTCTACACTAGGCACAAACTCGTGACACACCAGAACAACACATCCATTAGAATAAATATGGTAATAACATATAGATTAAGACAATTTATCTTTAAGTAGAATTACATAAACAAGAAAGATAGCACTTATATTATTTTGATGATTAAATAATCACTTTAAGTTTAACATTTTTTAAAATTTTTATAACAAAGTTTGCATACCTTAGTGAGTCTCTTATAATATTCTTCATTAGTTTCCCCTTTGACTCTGTCAGGAACTAAAACTCGAGACTTTCGAAGAACAAACTGAAGATCTTGAGTAGTCATGATTGGTAATGGATTGATTTTATTTTTCCTCAAGAGCTCTGCCAAATACTCATAGTAATGTGTCCTTTTGCAATAAAACAAATATATCAATTAAAAATTGTCATATATTAACAATTTGAAATTAATTTTCTCCAAATTAATTTTGGAGGGAAAAAATCATTTGACATTTTATAATTCATAAAAATTGCTAGTAATAAGATTAATTACAAACATTTATTATTATTCAGAGAAGGCACTTGATCAATAAATCATAAAAAGAAATATTTACTACCTGCATAAACCAGCACAATAAGGCACAATATCTCTCCCACATCTGTCTTCAGATATGGATCCATGGCTATGTTTTTGTTCACGCATTTGGCAGCGACTCTTCACAATCTGATCTTTAGGTGGAATGGTCAAATATGTCACAGATTCCTCCTGTTTTGGAAATTAACACACAATTATAGCTAATTATTATTTAAAACACAACACTAATCACTAAATGTTTGTGATAACTATAAGAAAAACTCTGGCTCTTTATTTAAAATTTGACAAAGTACAATATTCACAATAAAAGGAATAAAAATGAATTTTCAATGTAATATATAAAGATGTATTCTATATCAATGGCTTGATTCTCGAGTGAAAAATAAGCAAAATTGAATGAACAACCAATCGTGTTTCATTGTGAATTACATAAAATATGCAGTAATTTAAATTAGTAATAAACTGCATTCCTACTGAGTCTGCAATGATCACTAACTAAAACTGAAAAGTGAAATTTAATATCAATGTTATGCATGTTCAATGTGAATTAAACTTAAATATAAATTTATAGAAAGAATGATATTCAAAACTCAAAAAATAGCAATAAAAAAAGATGATTTACTTCTAAAAGCATTTGAAGATCTGACATCTCAATATCTCTTAAGAAGAAAAGACAGTTGTAAGGATGGTGAGCGTGAATGCCTCGTGATTCACAAACTTTATTCCCACACTCCTTAAAATGAAAAATTGATAAGAGTTTACTTAAAAAAGTAACTAGATTTAAAACTTATTTTAGTATACTTCATAATATTTAAAAATCATATAAATTTTCATTGAAAAACATTTTTTAAAAAATGAATGTAAATATTTCAAATAAATGAAATTTGAAATACTTATTTTAATTCTTAATAATACCTCTATAAAAAAAATCTAGATATATTTTTAAAAATTATAGCAATTATATATTTTATTCAAAATCATAAAGCAGAATTTTTCTAATTACTCACTTTTACTTCTAAAATAATAAAATTAATGAATATTAAAATTGTTAAGTTATTGACTAATTCATATAAAATTACACATCTAATAAAAATGTATAAATACTATATGAATAAATTTAATCTGCAATGTAACATCACATAATTTGACAAATAATCAAACATAGAAATCTATCAAACTATGTGAATTAAAGATGACATATTTGTAGAAATTACTTCAGCACTTTTATATAATAATTATAACTAAAAAAGATTCATGTAATTTAAACAGAACATTTTAACGTATTTTAAATTCTACATTTTCTGAATTATCATCTTAAAAACCATTATTTGTTCGATTGTATATTATGCAACAAAAACAAACATATGTTTCTTGTTTGAAAGTAATTTTTAAATAAAACTTAACTCAGTGGTGCGACATCCCATGAGGGACAAGACCTGCTGTGCCCAACTCAGTATACGTGACCTTGGGCCCTGAGGTGCATGAGAAGATATTCTGGTTAGGAGGTCAGTCTGAGGATAAAACCTCCAGTGTTAAGTTCCTAAGCAAGCTTGGAACTCATTTTATCTACCCATTGAAGGGATGAGTCAACCTTGCCCAGCCTGGGGTTTTAACCTCAGACCTGTGGTGTGGAAGCGCGATGCACTAACCACTCAGCCACTGGGCTTCAAAGAGAATGCCAATGGCACGCTGTGTTCCCAGGTGGTCACTCTCCTAAATACTGACCATGCCAATGATGCTTAACTTCGGTGATGGGACAAATGTTTAAATTCTTCATAGAAATATGCATGTGGCTTTCAAGAAAAGATATTTATGAGAGATAGGAACACACCTAGTGACTCATGTTTAGAATTTGTATCTGCAATTGGCTACAAATTTGGTGTCAATACTTTTAATATAAGTTTGATTAATAATTTAAATTACAGAAGTGTCAGATTCAAAGTACAACTAAGCATTCTTTAAAAAATTAGATTTTTGTGATTAATATCTGTTTTTCTTAAAATATTTTGCAAATAGAATACATCTGATAATTTTTAAAGTGCTATAAATTCATTTATACTATTTTTTTTTCATTTGTGGGAGATAGAAAATGGCAATTGCAAAATAAATCATTTTTATCAAACATACCTTTCCTCTTTTATAAGGGTTTTTACAAAATCCACAAAATTCAAAGCTACAATGAGAGCACTTGTAAAGTAAGCATCCCCCACTAGCTTGAGGATATACTAGTTCACACGAAGGACATGCTGAGGGGAAAAAATGGAGTCATTCACAAAAATGTTTTTAAATATAAAATTTGGAATAATATAAATAATATTTTTAAAAAGAAACTATTTTGTCTTTGAACAATGAGTTAACAAAAATTCTGTAAGAGATATGGTTAACAATTATCAATACAGTCAGATATCTATTTTACGAACCTCTACTTAGCAAATATTTTCCTGAAGAATCAAGAATATAAAATATATGAAAAAGGAATCTCTATTTAGCGAAAAAAATTTCGGGATTCAGTGACTTCATATAGAGATCCATCTGATTATACATCTAACAATAATTTTTTGCAATGAGTGATTATAAATAATCAGAGATTGAGAAGAACAAAAGAGTGCTGTAAGCCTGATCGTTGTAAGTCACAGGATAAAGGGAAAATATAAATTGTTAGTATGAAGTTTTATTTTAAAACTATTTTAATTTGTGATAAAATGGATTTTGTTATTTGTCATATGTGATTCTAATTATCAAATGTTAACAAAAAAATTTTAATTTAAAAGAATTATTAATTCTGTTTTATTTTAATTGTGATATAATGAATCATTCAAGTTTATCTGTTTTTCCAGTATGCAAAAAAGACTTGCTATTCAAAACTGTTTTTCCTAAGTAACTATTAACAAAAGCAAGAAAAATTAAATATTTCTTTTCAAATAAAATTTGAAAAAAAAAAATGATGTAAAAAGATCCAGTGGTGTACACGTTCTTTTCTAGGTGTGAGGGTACATTTTTAACAACACTCAGATGACAATGTTGAGGCATAATATTTATGCTAAAATTAAATATCTGTTAGCCTACAGAAAGGCATGGGGGTGGCCCTGTGCACACCATGTATACTTTTTGTGCAAAAACAATTATCTTCAGTTATTAAAAAATTACAATCCTGATACACAGGTCCATTGATCGAATTAATATTTCCAAGAAATATTTTGCAAGTCATGAGAAAAATAAAATTATCTTCTCATTTAAGCCCCATATTCATATAGAGTAAGACCCCGCTTAACGCTGTTTCGTTTAGCGCAGTTTCGGTTTAACACTCTTTTATTTGAATTGTGGAATTCCCCAAAATTGCACGCAGCGTTAGGCTTCCCGATATCCGAAGCAGTTTATCTGTGTTTCTTCTTTCTTGCGGTGTTATACGAACGTATTTTTATCGTTTCAAACATTTGTTGACATTATTGTAAGTATAAATTTATATAATATAACGATTTCTATGGTGACAAATATTATGATTTTTAGTTTTTATCATGACTGATAATAAAAAAACATGAAAATAAAGCAACAAGAAAAAGCATTTCACTAGAAACTAGAATGCAAGTGATAAGAAGATCAGATACTGGTGAACGTCAATCTTAAATTGGTGCTACTTTGAATTTGGCAATTTCAACAATAAGGAAAAAATATTGTCATTGGCAATTTCAACAATAAGGAAAAAATATTGTCATTGGCAATTTCAACTACGATAAGCTCTGCAACTAGAATTACCCGTTCTAGAAATAATACAATAGAGGAAATGGAAAAACAACTTTCTATATGGATTGACGACGAAATTGAACGCAATATGCCATTAAGCCAATCTACCTTCTTGATAAAAAGGCAGAAAAGACTGGATGATTGTAAGTGTAAACATACTAACTTAGAATTTTATTTATTTTTATATGTATAGTCGTTTATAATGTTTCTATATTTGTAAGAAATAAATTTTTGTTTCATTGTTATAAAAAACATAATTAAAAAATTTAATGGTAAAATACCTGACCAATTTTCTACCCATCTTCCCCTAACCCCATTATTTACATAAGATAACCTCGTTTAGCGCTGTTTCATACTACGCTCAACTTTGATGGAACGTATACCCCACGTTAAGCGGGATCTTACTGTATACTAAAATGGATTCCTGAATTTTAGGAATTGATGATTACAAAAATACTTAAGCACTAATAGTTCATGAAATCTGTAAGATTTTCAAATCATAAATAGCGGAAATATAACCAATTCATAGCAGTCTACGCATTAAAAATTTCTAAAACAATAGTTATGTCAGAACAAATTAATTTTAAAAGAGGTCCATCAATCAAAAAAAAACTTACTGATTCCTCTATCTGCAAGGTATTTAACTAACCCTGCAGGAGGTGGTTCTGGTGTGTGCATGTCTTTCCATTGCTGGAAACGCTCACAATGAACCCCTTCATGCTCCAATTCCCACTAAAAATAATAATACCCTATTAAATTCCTTTTAGTTTATTGCATCTACACAGTTATGAATAAGAAATTACTTATGTTCTAGAGAGGAAAAAAAATCTTAAAACAGTTTTTAAGAAATATCTGAAAAAAATAAACATTCTAATTAAATATTGGTCATTTCTTCAAAATTAATTAAAAAGTAAAAATGTTAATTATCTTTCATCACAAAATTTCAATCTTTGCTAGTAATAATTCAATTATAACTTATTACAATTATAAATAAATGAAATTCATTTTTGCCAGCAGAAACATTTTCGCGTATTGTTACGTTATCTTATTTTTACATAAGATTTAGATCACTTACAGTTTGATGACATGAGGCACAAGTAATTGCTGAACAATCAGGACAGTACAATTTCTTGAGACGAGGGCTTGCAATGAAACCAGATGAACACTGCAAGTAATATATGTCATCAAAAAGTTGTTTTTTTTTTTAAAAAAAAAAGTTTCAATTATTTAGTAATAATAGTTTTTAATTTTATTAGATAAATCCTCAAGTAACTTCAATTGTTGAAAATATATTTCAAGAAGCTATTTACAGCATGAAAAGTAGCTAATAAAGTTCAAATATTCTTGCATTAGATATGAAAGTGCAAGCTTTTAAACATTAGTCTTCAATACAGGCTTAGACTCCTTTATAAATATAAGTTAATTAACAGAAATGAAAAGTGTAATAAAAACGAATGTGAATGATTAAATAAGTTTCATAATTCCAAATTTTTATTGCAACTTCAAGTTCGAATAGAATCATCAAATCATGATCAAAGTTTATGAGATATAAAAATTTTAGATTTAAATATTATCATATAGCAATAATTTCAATACCGTAATGTGTGTTTCGAAGACTCAGATTTTATCCAGTAATAAAAATACTTATGTACGTTACAAGTAATAAGAAATATGGATACAATTATTAAAAGGAATCTAATGCAATAATAATGAAGATACAATCATGAGTTTGAAAAATCTGCCATAATAAATACCATTTTAATAAAACATTTAAAAAACTGTGTATTAAAACATTTACTAAAATTATCAATTTTGAACTTCAGTTAAGCAGAAATACATTTTTTTACATTAAAAATAAGACCATTGATGATTGAGTACTTAAAAATAAAAAAACCAAAACATTTTTTAAAAACTTAATTAGCAAATAGATAAAACACAGGTGTCTCATAAATAAAGGAAGCTTAAATTATTTAGTAAAATGTGTTACAAGTCAAATGCAAATTTCAAAAATATTCATCTTAAATTATAAATTGGAGAATGAAATATATGTTAATTAATTTAGTAATATTTTTATGCAACTGTTACTAGAAACAATGTAATGCTATTTGAATAAAGATATTCCAAATAGAAATATTTCATACAATAGTGGAATAAACACAAATAATCTGTTTAATAATTGCTATAATTCATATTCTTTTTAATGGACTAAATTCATGTGACCTCATTAGTCACATGATAACTGAGCCACGTGTTTTCGGCCAATTAGTTTATGTGCTTCCCTGTTGCCAACTTTTGCTTTTTGCAGAAACTTTCTTTTAGAAAGTACATATTAGTCAACGATATAATAACGCACATAGTTAAACAAAATGCACTTAATTTAAATGTATTCCTATAAAGTACATATTTTTTTTTTAATTTTGAAAACTGTTTGAAGAATTTTAACATGTGAACTCTTTACCCAATCATCAAATTTTAAATGTTATCTAAACTTTACAAGTTGAACAACTAGTATGTAAATTTTTAATCAATGGGAAACAACTGATTGCCATTACCATGTGACCATCATGAATTTAGTCCATTTGATTAATGTTTTTCCAAGAAAATGCCAAAAATATATTTGGAAAAGTAAGTTTAAATTTACTTGAGAACACCAATGGAAATTAGGATCCTTTGTCAAAACTTCATCTCGAAGCTTTCGTTGAAACAAGTCATAAACATGACCATCCAAAATATTTCGGACCTAAGATAAGAACAGTAAAATTATAAAAAATGTAAGCATACTAGAATTAAATGCATAAATCAAACAATAAAACACAATTAGTGCAAAATCATGAGCAATCACTTGTAACTATCCATGACAAGTACTATTAATAACAAATTATACTTATTTTTTAATAAAATGTCATTTGATGTTTTAGTTAATTTATTTGGAAATAAGTTTTAGGCAAATTAAATTTAGTGGGATATGTGGGTATTAATACATAAGTAACAAAAATATTACATAATTATAAATTTTTATAGCTCAAATATTCCTTAAAAATAAATATCCTTTTTTTATATTTAAAAAGCATTAAATTAATAACATTTTATATAATTCAAATGTAGTCATTTATCTTCATTTTAAACATCAACAATTTCAATTAACACTATCACAGCATAAATAAAAGGATGTATCTATTTTTAAAAATTAAATTATGTATACACATATATATGTTGTAATTGATCACGAATAAATTTATGTGCTATCATCAGTGCCAGTTTATCCACTGGGTGCTTGGGGCAGGGGCGTGTATAAGTTGAACTTAACCAGATTTTCTGGTTATAAATTTCGAACCAGCACCAAGGGGGCCTGTAGATCCTCTGTGCCCAGTACCCAAAATGAGCTTAAATAGGCACTGGCTATCATTATTTTATGAGTTTTTTTAATATCTTGAAAATGGCATAGAATTTTATATGTAGCAAATTATGAAATTATAGACAAATTCTATTTTATTTTTTACAAACTTCAGACCATTTCAATAATACATTCTACAAATCTTATTTCCTTATTTTTGTTCTTAATAAATCTTCAGCCAATTCAGATGAGATATCGTTGTTTATACTGAAGTGGAAATTGAAAATCTTAAATATGATAGCTTAGTAAAAATATAATTTATAATTGAAAAACTTTTTTGAAATTTAGAAGAGAGTTTTCTAATTGTCACCCCAAAAATTCAAAATCGTTCTTTCGATACATACCATCATCTCCAAATGATTGAAATATTCTTGTATATTTTGGTCAGTAATGTCAGGCTTTTGGCATACAGGACAAAGAAGAGTAAAAATACTTCTATCATATATTAGAGAAGTAAAATGGGCTTTTAAACATTCTTTACAAGCTCTATGTGTACAATATACCATTGATGCCATCTGAAAAAAATTGCAATGATCATGTATTAAAATAAGTAACGAATAATGCAAAATATATACATAAATTGTTTTAGTTAATATTAATGAAACAGATAATTAAAATGTTAGAACATATGTATCTTTTTTTTATACATTTCATTATGATAGACACTTAGGGATGCTGACTGCGGTGCCATAAGGCCTGAGTTTGAATCCTGGAGAAAACATGGATGTTTTTAAATGTGCCTAGTGCCTGTGTGGCACAGGGGCACTCTAAATATTCGTCGAGATGCAAGTCCTCTCCTGAGGTTCGTGGAAGGCCCCTATCCACCTCCAAGGATGTTCTTCCTCAAAATTGGGGGGGGGGGACTGAGTCAAATTGTACTGTCCCCTGTATGGTGCTAAAAACTACAACTAATGGCAGGTGTACATCTAACCCTTAGCAATGATGAATTTTTTGGGCCTCAATCTGGTACCGTAAGGCAGGTGGCATTAGCAACAACATATATATTTCATTATACATTTCTTATAAAAAATATCTTACATTACATCAAAATTCTAAGCAACACATGTGCTATTGATAAAAAGTGCACAATTTTTATTATTCTAGAAGAAAAACTAATTTTCAACAAATACAATTTTCCCTCAAAGAATAAATTAATATAACAAAATATTAAATGAAAATCATACCAAATTAATTGGAAATCTGCAATTACACAGTTCACATAACTGTGTTAGGAATTTTATAGCATGATAAACACTGTTACACTGACGAGAAGCATTTAATGCATCTTCTTCTTCAAACTGCATTTCAATTAGCTTTGCAGCTATAAATGCTTTTTCTTTGGTATTGCATTTCCCTTCATTTTGAAGTTTGACCATACGTTCCTAAAAAATAAATGATTTATAGATAAAATATGTACACTAAAACAATAATACATTAAGCTGAAAGCTACTATGTGGGATAGGTTGGTAAATATTAAAAGCACGTATATGATGATAGGTTTTAATCCAATTACGATTTATTATGCTTTTAGAGAATAAAAAGCACATAGTTAATTTTTTACAATTTTTTAAATAACTTTTTTTGAAAAAAATGTGTTTTTCTAATAACAGTTTTAAAATTTTTTTTTTATAATATTTTTATTAAAAAAAAAAAAAAGTGTAACCAACTTACATCAATTGAAGTTCTTTTTCTGCACAGGTCCATGACTTCTTTGGGGGGTAAATCACTTGATTGCACAGATGCTTTGCTGACTGATGATGAACTGTCTTCAGAGCTATCTCTTCTTCTCTGCCTACTAGGTGATGATTTTACCTTAGCTTTTCGTGCAGGAACTTCGGGAACGTCAACAAAAGATGCAGATGTGCTTTCTTTAGATGATAATGATTCTGATTTAGTAGAGTCTTTCAGAGGAGCAGATTCGTAAGATGATAATGATTCTGAAGATGAAGACAAAAATACAGATGAAGATATAGAGTCAGTGGATGATTCTCGTTTTGGTCTTTTCCGAGGTAATGCTGGTGCTTTAGAAGCTGTTTGGTCTTCAGATGCCGTATCAGTTTTAGGTCTACATCTGCGCCTGGTTTTATCGGGAATGTCAGGTTTGAATTCTGGATCTGAAGCTCTTTCTGATGGAAAGGACTGAGAATTACTCGTATCTGAATCTGTATCTGAAATTGAAGAAGAATGTTTCGGAGATTCTCCTGATTGTTCTTGCGTACTTAACATATGTTTCTTCTTTAATGGAATGTCTGGTTTCTCTTCTGTTACTCCTCCTGAAGTCTCCCGTGAAGTTAATTTCAAGTTAGTTTCTTCTTCTGAGGATTTAGAAGCTTTCTCTGAAAATGAATTTGACTTAAATGCTTCTGCAGAGGTTTCTGTAGTTTGCTTCGACTGCAATTTTACTTTTACTGCAGCATCTGAAACTGTTGTTTCCTTTAATGATACTTCCTTTTTCGTTGTATCAGCTGTAGTTTTAGTTGTTTCTTTTGGCGATACTTTGATTTTCACTGTCGAATCGGCAGTTTCAGTAGTTTCTTTAGATGGTATTTTGACTTCCTGCACCACATCGTCGGATTTAATTGCTTCCTTGGATAATGCTTTCACCTTTACAGCCGCATTACCATCTTCAATTGCTTCCTTAGATGTCTCTTTAACTTCCACCACCTGAGTTGTAACTTTAGTTGCTTCTGCTGGTGATATTTTAATCTTCATTGTTACATCTTCAGTTTCACTTGCTTCTTTTGAAGATGTTTCCATCTTTATCGTTACATCTACAGTCTCAATTGTTTTCTCAGCAGGTGATTTAATTTTCGCTTCTACATCGGCAGTTTCCTTTGATGGTGCTTTATTTTTCAATTCTATATCTGAAATTTCACTTGCTTTTCTTGATGATGCTTTTATCTTTATTGTCTCAACTGCATCTGCAGTTACTTCCTTGGATGGTATTTTTGCTGCCATATCTTCAGCTTCAGTTACATCCTTTGATAGTTTTCTCACCTTTACTGTCACATCTGCATCTTCAGATTTTTCTTTAGACGGTGTTTTAACCTCCAGTGTCGTACCTGTAACTTCAGTTACTTCTTTTGATGATGCTTTTACTACCACTGCATCAGCTGCAGCTTCAGTTGCTTTCTTAGATGTTTTAAGATTTACTGTTGAATCAGTAGTTTCACTTCCATCTTTCGATGGCTTTTTCTGTTTCACTATCTCAGCTGCATTTATTGTCGTATCAGCAGTTTCATTTTCCTGTTTCACTGCATCAGCTGCAGCTTCAGTTGCTTTCTTAGATGTTTCAACATTTACTGTCGTATCAGCAGTTTCGCTTTCCTCCTTCGATGGCTTTTCCTGCTTCACTGCATCAGCTGCAGCTTCGGTTGCTTTCTTAGATGTTTTAAGATTTACTGTTGAATCAGTAGTTTCACTTCCATCCTTCGATGGCTTTTTCTGTTTCACTATCTCAGCTGCATCTTCCTTAATTCTTTTTGATGATGTTTTATCCTTCAAAGTCAAATCTGCAGCTTCATTTGCTTCCTTCGGTGGTGTTTTCAGCTTTACTGCCGTGTCTGCAGTTTCAGTTGCTTCTTTGGATTGTGCTTTAACCTTCTCTGTGGAATCTGTAAGTTCGGTTTTTTCTTTTGATGATGTTTTTAGTGTCACTGTACCAGTTCCACCCTCAGTTGTTTCTTTAGACGGTATTTTAGCTTTTAGTGTCGCAGCGGTAGCTTCACTCGTCTCTTTTGATAATACCTTCAATTTCACTGCATCAGCTTCATCTTCCACCGTTTCTTTTGACGCTTTAACCTCCATCGTCGTATCTACGATTTCAGTTGCTTTCTTTGATAGTGTTTCCGCTTTTGAAGCCTCATTTGTTTCTTTTGATGTAAGTTTAGCTTTCTTTGTTTCAACTGAAACATCAGCTATTTCTTTTGATGATGTTTTCAACGTCACTGTCGCCTCTACGGGTTCATTTTTTTCCTCTGAGGGAGTTTGCACCACTTTTTCTTCACCGTCAGTTTCGGTTGTTTTCTTCAATGGAGTCTTCAATTTCAATACCTCTGCAGTTTCATTTTCTTCCTTTGATGGTATTTTCACTTCTACTGACTCTGCTGTTCCTTCGGTTGCTTTCTTTGATGACATTTTGATCTTCACTATCTCGGATTCTGTTTCAGTTTCTTTACCTGACAGAGTTTTCATTTTCTCCGTAATAATTCCAGATGTCTCCGATAATGATTTTGTTTTTGTTGCCTCGACCGTAACTTCAGTTTTGTCTTTGGATAATTCTTCAAATTTCACAGCCATATCTGCAGCTTCAGTAGCTTCAATTGACGACGTTTTCACCTTCTTTGCATCAGTTGCAGGTTCCACAGATTCTTCTGTTTTTAACGACTTCTCAGCAGTTTCTGAAACAATTGTTCCTTGAAGTTGTTCTTCGACAGTACTAACTGTTTTTTCTTGCGGAATTTCTTCACTATCTTTCACAGACATTCCTGAAAAGCTTATTTCAGATTTTCTTTGATCAGATGTTTTGTCAAATTTGTCTGAAACTTTGGATCTTAAATTGTTTTCTTTTGTTTCCAGTACATGATCTTTTTTAACTTCTAGAATTTCATTCGTAGGGCATTGTATCTGTTTCGTAATATTATCCTCCTGAGAAACTTCTTTTGCCTCAGGTGAATCTGCAACCTCGTAATCATAAGGAAGCTGGTCAGGAGAAGGAATTTCAGGAGTAGCTCCTTCACCAGCAAAATAATCAAGCTTGTCATAACCAAAATCTTCTGCTAATATTTTATCTATCTTATTTAATACATCATCATGATCTGATAAATCATCCTCAATAGAATCTGCATCAGCAGTAGACCAGCTATCATGTTCCGTTACTTTGGATTTGGTATTATCGGAAATAGTTTTGAAACTTTCAGTCATTACATTTTGATCCTCCATTGTCTCTTCATTCTCAAGGTTAAGATCAATTGCTCTTTGAATATCCTCATCAAATCTTTCATGAATATTAAGATCTGATCTTGAGAAAGCAGTCTCAATCCCATATTCTTTCAAATCAAAGCTTTCTTCTATCCAATCATCACCATATTGTAATGGATATACCAGTTCATCATCATTAAGTATGTAAGGCACGCTGCCATCATGATAATCTTCCTCAGCAACTTCCATTCCATTTTCATCATAATTTGGATCATATTCGTCTAAATATTCCTCATCTTCAAACTGATCCTCTTCGTTTTCATAAACTGGTGAAGGACCCAGATCGGTAGAATCATAATCAATATTTTGATGGAGCATATCATCTTCAATATTCTCTTCTAATTGATCTCTTCCTGTATCATAATAAGAGTCAGATTCAGTTTCCTCTTCTTGTATGTCATGCAGAAGTAACGGTTCAGAACAGACATCTGATGTAGGCGTATCTTGCGCAGGAGAAAGACTGTTTGCTTCAAAAGGAAGCTTTTCAGAGTATTCTTTTGGTCTTTCATTTTCAAGTGGTTTTTCTATTATTTGACTTTCAGCTGGAAGATTGCTTTCTAACTTAACATCCTCTACGCCAACTTTACTAACAGTCTTTGCGTCAGCCGAGACTTCAAGATTAATACTCGAAGCATCTTTCTGCAATGATAAAGATTTACTACTATCTAGCATTTCTTCAATGGATGTGTCATCAGATATATCTGACCATCTATCAGATTCTCCAGTAGTTACATCCATCGGAGTAACACTAGTAAAATCATCGTCAGACGTTCCAGAAGTTGCAGCACTCGGTGTTGTAAGCTTAGGCAAATGTTGGACATTATTTTCTGTGCTAAATGGTTTTTCAGAAATTTCTAAAGGCTTTTCATCTGTCTGTTTGTCAGTCTTTGCTTCATCGCTTGCTTTAGGAGAATCTAGAGATTCTTTTTGTTTCCTTTGCTCCTCTGATACAGGCGACTTGAGTAATTCTTCAGATGCTTTATGACTACTTTCTGTAACATCGGATATTTGAAGGATATCTTTATCCGACTGTTTCCTGGTGGAATCCCTTTTTTCTTGCATAGCCTGTAAGCCAAAATCGTATCCTTTCATGATATCTTGTTCGTCCATTGTCTGTAAGTTCTCGTTTAGGAAATCGTCAATTGCAGCTTCGCCTTCAAAATCAGACCATTTATCAGAGTTCTCGGTGGTACCACCTTGAAGTGAAATGTCTGCGCAAGTATCACTTACTTGATCTGAATATTCAGTATCAGTGTGAAAAGACGTAGATATTCCAGCTGCAGTATCAGTCGACAGCTGAGAAGCTGTTTCAAAAATGTTTACTTTATCTTCTGAAATTTTTGATGCTTCTAATAATGGTTCAGAAGGAAAATGATCTGATATCTCTTTTTCTGAAAAAGATACAGCTTCATCTTCAAATTCAGAAATAGAATATTCTGTTTCAGCTTCTAGCCAATAATCGGAATCATCTGTTTTTTGAACCCCCAGTGAAGTATCTGTAGCTTCTTTGTGTATTTTTGGGACAGCAGTACCAGTTTCAAATTCATTAAAGTTTTCAATAAGAGCTACTTGCTGATTTAAGGATTTGACATCTGCAAACTGTTCCAAGATTAAAGGTTCCGTTGTCTGATCGCATTTTACTTCAAACTCGGACGATTCCACAATATCAGCAACTGAAAGGCTCAATACCTTTTTATCTACAATTAATGGAACTGGTTCCGGAAGAATTTCAACTACTGCTTGACATGTTCCTTCGTTTTTATCTGATTCAACCACTTTTCCTTTAAATTTTTCCTCAATAGAAGAATCACTACAAAGAGGATCAGACAATTTTTTGCTTTTAATTTCCGCTTCTGACAATTTTGTAGAACCTTCGACTTTGGAAATAGTTCCTAAAAGTTCATCTGGTGATTCATATTTCTCTAAGACATTCAAACTATCTTCCAATTCTCTGTAATTTTCACTTTCAATATCCGAGAATTTTTCAGAGCTGTCATCCTTTGAAACAGTTTCAAAGAAAGAACTGGTAGACATCTCTGAATTTTCTGTTTCCAGGTCTGAAATTTTTTCAGTGTATTCTTCTTTCGATAAGGTATTATAAGATAAATCACTGGTGTCTTCACAGACATCCATTTCTAAACTGGCATCTGAAGATTTTTCTACTTCTGTTGAAGTCACAAATGTCGTAGAGATTGAGGAATCAGTTGGTAACGAAGCAATTTGATCAGTTTTTGTCTCCGATGAAGTTTTACAAGAAGCTAATCCATCATCCAGAGTTGCAGACATAGCCAGGCTATCCTCAGGAGAAGTGGTTTCAGAATGTTCAATTTTTTCTTTTGCAGTATCAGGTAATCCAAATCCAGTAATATTATTAGTCTGAAGTTCATCCAATGTAGGTACTGCAGCACTAATTTCAGCAGCTCTTTCCTCTTTCTCGATTTCTGTTGATACGTAGTCATTAAGTGAGGTAGTTATTTCACTATCTGACCATGTCTCACATTCATCAATGATAGAACTAAAACATGTTGCGTCTGTGCTATCATCTGGCAATTCTAATGGTTTGACTTCAGAATCACCAGCTGCTAACGACGGTTTCGGAACAGACTCAGGAACAACCGATTCACCAGGAATTTCAGGATGTTTTTCCATAGTTTCAGATGTAAGCTCATGAATTCCCTTACATTTCACAGATTCAGATTGTTGAACATCTAATTCAGTTATATTGTTTTCATCAGCTTTATGTGATCCTCCAGCAGCCTCTACAGATGTAGAATTATCTCGTTGAGTATCTATATTTCCTGAAGTTGAAACTGTAGTAGATGTCGCATCTTCAAAGTTCTGCACCACTACCTTTGAAGTTAAATTACTCACGTGTTCACTCAAAATATTTTTATTTTCAAGTTCTATTTCTTGTAAATTCCATTCATGGTCTTCTCTAGTAGGAGTTTTTTCTTTATTAAAGGAATCTTGATCCAATTCTTCGACTCCAAGTGATGTATCAGTATCGACATCTGAGAAACTATCAAAGTCTTCTGTCAAAGTAATATGAGATGGAACATCCGTGAAGTCATCGTCAGAAGTAATGATAGAAGTGTTGTCCATATCTTCCTGTGCAGAATGGAAATAAGATGAATCAGTTTCAGAGTATAGAGATGCTTCTTGATCAAACTTCATTACTTCTTTACCACCCTTCCCCAAAGATTCTTCCGACAAATCTTGTTTTATTGGCATAAGTGATGTTTTTGATGGATCTTCCTTAGACACAAAGCTTTTCGTATCTCTTTCGGGAGATTCAGTAACAGACTCACCCAAACCAGATGAAACATTCACCACATCCTTCATAGAAGAATCGCTCTCTTCATCAAATCCAATATTTGATTCTCCAGACAAAGAGTGGTAAGATGTATCAGTTATTTCATCTTTAGATACAACTGTTTCATTTTCAAATCTCTCTCTTTTTAACTGTTCATCAGTCATGTTTGTATCGAAAGGCATAGTTTTGTCTTCATGTTTGCAAACGCCATTTTGTTCGGAAGTTCTTATAACTTCCTTCGAATTGGAAGAAATTTCTGGATAACTTTCTTCTTTTTTAATTTTGTCTGAAGCACTTTTAAAGCCGTTGAGAGATTTTGTATCAAACGTCATTGAGCTTTCCAACAATATTTCTCTGTCAGCAGGTTTTGAAGATTTGACAGAAATTTCTACATCTCTTACTTGCTCTTTATCCCGAGAAGGAGGGCATTCAATGTCTTTCACATCCATTGTACCAGAATTTTGATCAGTTTGATCGACAAATTTATTCTCTGTGCAAGGCTCTAGTTGGTTGTTTAGTATGTCTGAATCTGAAACAACAATCCCTTTAAAATTTACAACGACCGTTTCTTGACTTTTGTCTTCTGAAATGGAAGGACTTACAACTGTATCAGAAACTTTTTCAAGCAATTGTTCAGGAGCTATTTGTTTGGAAGATTCGGAAATAATATTGCTTTCCTCTGTATCCAATTTAGCTTTAAATGATTCAGAATCACAAAGAATTCCTTTAAAATCAACGATGCTTGTGTCTTGTTCAATACTTTTAAATGTAACTTTTGATGATAGTGAAGATTCAGAAACGTTGGAAATTCCAATTTCTGATGAGGGTATTTTATCAGGTACTGATTCAATAATATTTGCCTCAGTTGATATAATAGAGATGCCTTGAGTTTTATTTTCTGTAGTAAACTTTTGTTCGTCACTTAATGGTTCGTGATCTAAAATGATATTTTTGAAATCGACAATGACTGGCTCTTGTTCAATATCTGAAAGTACTTTTTCTTGAGAAAACTGCTTAATATTAGATACTGAATAATCAACTGAAGTATCGGAAACATTGGTTTCCAGCACAGTTATTTTATCAGTTTCAGGCAATGGTTCTGAAATAGTTTCGATAATATTTTCTTCGGGTAATTTTAATTCGTCTGTCACTAATTCTGAATCTGAGATGATACCTTTAAAATCAACAGTTACTGTTTCTTGTTCCACAATTTTTTGAGAAATTTTTTCCGTATATGATTCAATTTTAGGCACAAAAACGTCAGCAAGTGTTTCCGAAATGGTTATTTTATCTTTTTCTGGCGAGGATTCTAACTGCGAAGAAATTTCAGAAATATTTTCAATTTTATTTTCCGCAGAAGAATTCAATTCATTGTTCAGTAGTTCCGAATGTGCTACAATAACACCTCTAAAGTCAACGACAGTTGTATCACCATCTGTTGGGATGACTTTTACTTGAGAAAAATTTTCAATATTTGACACAGGAGAATCTACTGGGGGAGTGGAAACACCAGTTTCAGATGAAGTTATTTTATCCTTCTCAGAAAATTGCTTCACAGTATCTTGTTCTAATTGTTCGTCAAATTTAAAAATACTGCCAACTTCAACTTCTGAAGTAAGTGGTTCTTGTTTACTCAATACTTCTGAAACAATTCCTTTAAAATCAGTTACACTCGCATCTTGATCAATTTCACCTACTTTCTCGATAGACTCAGGAATAATGACACTTTTATCTTCTGCGACAGGTTTTTCTTCTTTGCTTAATAATTCTGATTCAGAAACATTTCCTTTAAAATCAACAACATGTAGTTCAGCGCCAATATTTTCAGAAACGACTTTTTCTTTGGAAAATTGCTCTTCATTTGATATAAAGATATCTACGATTTCACCAATATCTTCAGAGTGAGATAACACGGCTGTAGCAATATTTTGTTTGGTCAGTTCAGAAATATCTTTCACACAGGGTTTTTGTTGGTTATTTACTGATTCCAAATCCAAAACAATTCCTTTAAAATTAACAATGCATTCATCTTCGTCAATGTATTCTGTTTCAATAGATTTTTCTTTGGAAACACTTTCTAGATTCTGTTCAAAAGAGCTTAATACAGACACAGTTTTTGATTCGGGAATTTCAAATTCAGAAACATTTGATTCAAATTGTTCAACAGATTTAGTAATACTCACAGCTTCAGTTTGAGTGGGAGGTATCTGTTGAGTATCCAATAACTCTGAATCTAAAACAATTCGTTTGAAATCTATGGCATCAGCATCCTGTGTAAGATCTCGAGAAGAATCAACTTCAGTAGATTTTAATTTGCTATTATCATCAGCAGGGGTTGTTTTTAACTCACTGGGAAAATCTGTTTGATTCTTAAGCCACACATCTTCATCTAATGGGAGCGGTATTTTGCTTTCGATGCCAAAATTAGGAATACATTCAGTTCCACTGACATCACTAACTGGGCTTGGCAAAGCTTCAACACCTTTTGGAAAGTCATCAGGTTCTTTTTCTTTTGTTTCATAAAGTACTCCACATGTTTCTTGAGATGTATCCGTTTGTTCAACTGCAGCAGGTGCTTTGATATCTCCTACACGTGTAATTTTAGTTATATCAACAGCTAACTCATTTTCAAGTACAATTTCAGATGTCTTTTCTGTGCCAACTGGAGCCTCGATCGAACTAGACAGGCTAACTTCTTCATTCTTATTTAACACTTTATTTTCTAATGAACTTTCTTCATTGACAGATGGCATTTTATCAAAAGAAACATTTTCAATTTGATCAACCTTGATTTCTGTTTCTGATTCTAATGAAAAGGCGATAACCTCTTTTTTGTCACAGTAATCATCTATTTCCGCACTTTGAACTTTCTGGCTTGAAGTAATGTCTTTGAACTCTTTGCTGGAAATAGAACCAGAATCATTTGTTTTGAAACTGTTTGTTTCCGACAGGGAAACCGTATCTAAAACACTTACGTCAGGAGATAAAAATTCTAGCTCTGTTTCAGTTACATCTTCACTTTTTGTATCTAATTCGCCGATTTTAGAAATGTTCAATGAATCTTCTATTTCAGAGATATCAAGAGATTCATCTTTATAAGTTTCTGCCAAAGCAGAGCTTACAGTTACGGCTTCAGATGTGGAATGTGATACATCACATTCAGTAGCATGTACTGAAACATTTTCTTCTCTAGATATTTCACTCTTTTCAGCAGTTACAATCTCCTCGCCGATTTCTGATACCACGGCATTTTCTATAAATTCTGTTAAATTTCCATTAACATCTCTCAAAGCTGCTTCAATATCTTGTTCTCTATTCTCGAATTCTACAGGAGTAACGCATTCTTCGATATAATTTTCTTCATTTTTATTAGCATTCTGGTCAAGCATAAAATCCTCTTGATGTATGACATCTTGACTGATATCCTCACTATAAGCAATTTCTTGATTCATGCTTCTTTCGGGAAAGAAATCTTCTTCATCAAAATTATTCAAAGAACTGTCACTCTCGATGTCAGAAAATTTATCAGATTCATCTTCAGTCATAGTGAAATGAGTTGAAATATCTGTCACATCATCGTTGTCCATCGCTGCAAGAGGGAAACTGTCCTTGCTTTCTTTTTCCAAAAGCAGTCCAGGTATACATGGCGAGTCGCCATCTTTAGTGGTAGATTTAGTTTCAGTAAGACTATCACTCTCATGGGAAATCTGCATTTCTTCCGAAATTTGTTGAGATGATTTGCTTGTTTCTAAATCAAAAAACTGATCGGTTGATTCAGACGTGGAATAAATAGATTCAAAGGTATCTTTTTCGCTAATATATGAATGCATAGATTGATTATCGATGTCGATATCCGATTTTGATAATGAAGTAGAAACTTCTGGATTGATATTTTGAGATTGAGTTTTAGAAAGTTCATCGTTCTGTTCATGTGATGACCTATCTGTACCTGATGCTTCCGATTCTTTTAGCAACTTCTCTTCCACTCTGGCAATATCACAAGAAGCAATTTCTTGTTCTGGCAACGGGGATATTTCTTCGGAATGCATAGAATTAAACGACTCATTGATACTCAGATCATCCTCAAATTGGATTGAATCATCATAGTACAAATATCTTACAATATCTGATGGCTTCGAAGGTATATCAGAAGATGTGCTGGTTATTCTAAGGCCTTCAGGTTCTGCTTCATTCTGATCAATTATGTTGTCAATGGTTTCCTCCACACCAGCAGGGACAGAAGTTAAGACGTCTGCTTGCAGGATCGAAGGTTTATCCTGTGT
>BMAV01012932.1:200071-253389 GCA_019973955.1 Trichonephila inaurata madagascariensis
GCTTGCAGGATCGAAGGTTTATCCTGTGTATCTTCAATTTTACTTTCAGTCTCAGGAATATTATCATTAGGCATGTCAGATTCAAATGATGGTGGTAAAGTCACTTCAGAAACAATGTTTTCTTTGGAATGAGAGTCCTCTTCTATTTTTAAAAAGTCCTCCTTAAGTGCTTTTGAAATATCTTGGCTGATTTTTGTAAGTTTTACCTCTTCGATAGATTCCTTAACATCAGAGTCAAGATTTTCTGCAGAGACGTCACTAGGAACATTAACTGGTTCTGGTGCGGTTGAGGATTGAAGCGAATACAACGAATTAGATGATTCATCGTAAATACTTGCATCATCTTCAAATTTGATTGAATCATCATAATACAAATATCTTACTATATCTGAAGGTACCGGAGGAATATCAGATTGTACACCGGTTCTTTTAAGACTCTGCATTTCATCTAAAGCCTCAATATTATCGTTACTGATTTCCTCATACACACTGACTTCTATTTCTTGGGAATCAGATTGATCAAGAGTATCTGGAATTTCGCCCTCGATGTTTTCTGTAATAGATTCAAAATCCATTTTGGTTGTAACAGTTTCTTCAGAATGTTCTATCTGTTTTAAAACATTTTCTCTCGGCTCATTATTCACAGCAATGGGTTCAGAAGAAAAATATTCTGGTATACTTTCTTTATATAAACTGTCAGTATCAAGCTTGGTTTCTGATAATTCTTTTGATGAAGGTTTATCTAAAGAGAAATAATCAGGTATGCTTTCTAAATACAAGCTTTCTTCGAGTTTAGATACATTGGATATTTCCGTACTTTCTTCATGGATATCAGAGTCAATGGAAGACAAAACAGATTCTTTCTCTGGTTCAATATTATTTAAAGTCTTTTGTGTGTCACCTTCAGATAACAAAGGCACATAATTTTTAGAAGTATCTTCAGATTCATTGGTGGGAGAAAGATAATCAGTTATGGCTTCTGAATAGATACTTTCTTCAATTTCAGATACAGTAGATATGTTGTCACTGTCAGTAAAAGATTCGATATTTTCAGGCAATGAAATGTCATCTGGGAACGAAGCTGGAACAACGTTCTTTGACTGAGTATCAGAACTAATTAATTCAGTTTTGCTTTTTATAATAGCGCTTTCAATACCTTCTATTGTAGACACTTGACTAATTTGCTCCATTTTAGTTTCAGTTTCTTTTTCGTCACTTTCCACGCAACTGGGAAAGTCTGATGATGATTTGGGCAAATCTTCCACGGTTTTTTGATCAGAAGATGGTTCATTCCCAAGATCAGTTTTCGGAATTGTTTTCTTAATTGAAATAGAAGGTTCTTGCAATTTAGTATCGATATCAGCCTCTTGACTTTTGCTTTTAGATTCTAAAATTATTTCTTCACTGTCAGGTAAGGGGAAATATTCCGAAATACTCTCGGTCAAATCATCATCGGGTTCGTGGAAAGAGGCGAGAGATTCTGAAAAATCTTCTGCTTCCCCTATTTCAGTAGGCAAATTGAATTTCGAGTCTAACAATTTTGTTGAAATAGAACTTTCCAGAATATCTTTCTCGACCTCAGTAGCACAAGCATCCAGTAACTCAAGGGCTTCAACAAAACTTTCATTATTGTCTTGTGAAATTTCATGGTGAACAGTTTGTGGCAGAGGACCATAGAAATACTCAACAGTTGGAGGTTTGACACTTCCATCCGAAACTCTACGTTCGACAACTTGATCACTAAGCTCACTCTCAATGTCTACAAATGTTAAATCACTCTCGACAGAAGGAACTTTCTTGATTGAAATGGGAGTCACAGCTCGTTCTAAAATTTCTGGTGGTAAATCAAGTTTTTCAGTGGCGTCAGATGTTTTAATTTCCACGACACTAGTTTTACTTTTATCAGTTGAAACAGGGGTTGTTTCTTTCTCGTGACTAACACTTTCTTTAATTTCTTTGTGAGTAGTAGAGGTGTCTGTCTTTAAACTAATGTTATCTTCTGATTCAAAGGACAGATTGCCATTTTCTTCTTTGGAAATTTCGCTAGATAGTTTGCTTGTATCTTGAACACTTTCTTCTTTTTCTGAAGATAAAACCTTTGAATCTTTGGAATAAAATTTCTGTTTAGAGCTCCTCCTTCCGGAATCACTACCAGAACTGAAACCTGTATCAGAATCTATCTCAGCATACAAGAAGTGGCTTTTAGATTTCGAGTCAGTCTCAAATTCATCATGTGAAGAATATGGCTCAAGAAAGAGATCGGAATCGGTATCCTCGGTACTTTCAGAGCTACTATCTTCTCTTGTCTTCCTTGAGCCTCCTGGTAATATTACAATATTATCGACGGCATCTGAACTTACTAATACAGGTTCAGCATCTTGAACAAGAGTTTCTTTTATATCTTGCACACTTTTTTCTTTCTTTGTTTTATTTTCATTCTGGTTGACATCGTGATCTGAAGAATCAAAACTTGTATCCGAAATAACAGTTTCATCAGAAATAAGGCAACACTGAACCCCAATTTCAGTCTTAATTGGTTCGGTGAGGGTGCTTTTGAAGACAGGTAAAAACATAAAGGATGGATCTACAGTAGGGTCATCAAACGAATCGAAAAACTGGTCCTCTTCAAAACTATCATCTGTTTGACACGATTTACTGGTACTGTATATTTTCTCCGCAAAGCTTTCAATAGAATCAATCTGCGCTTCTTTTACGATTTCTTCTAAATTGCTTATACCAGCAGTCAATTTAATTGTTTCACATAAATTTTCATTTATGACATTTTCAGTATCTTTTGCTTGCTCTGCAGATTGAATAGGTTCTTCGCTATGATAAACTAGTGAATTTTCAGCATCAGAAATTTCATCAATTCTTGTCTCTTCAAACCTCGCTACATCATTCACATCGCTTATTGTAACTACTTCTTCTGACCATTCAACATTAATATTTTCAGTGGTGTCCAACACAGGCTGTTCATATTCATTAGGTAATTCAGAAGAATAAGTGGGAAGGGATTCTAAAGCTTGACCTTTGAAAGAAAAAGTAAACTCTTCATTTTCACTAACATTTCCAGAAGAAGCTGATTCAGAATTGTCATTTGTTATATAAAGGTTCCGCAAATCTTGTTGAAATCCAGAGTTTGTTTCATACATTTTCACATTTTCAATCCATTCGTCATAAAAATGAGACATTAGCGATGATTCATCAAGATATTCATCGCTTTTTTCAGGATCAGTACATTCAGGCTCTGAGATTTTGATATCAGCACCCACAACATTGACCTCATCACTGCTTTCAGATGGTTCAATTACAGTTCCTTTTTCTAATACTTCAAATACCTCAACTTTAGTAGTTTCAGTGCAACTAATATCTAAATCTTGTCCAGAATTGAAAATATCTTCCATTTTAATTTCAACACTTTCATCAGTCTGTTTAATTTTATCCGATTCAGCAACATATGCATTATTAATGCTAACTATTGTTTCACTATTGTTGACTGATAATTCAGTTTGATTTGAATCAGCAGTATTTGACTTATCTACATCATAAGTTATTTCTTTTTCAGTTTGTTCTGTTAACTTATCAATTATAACTTCTTTTGATTCAGTATCACATACATCTTCATCACCTTTCTTTATTTCTTTTTTGATTTCTTCTATTGACTGTTCAGTTTCATTTGATTGAACAATTAATGCATCGCAAATTTCACTTTTAATTTCTTTTTCAATTATAACTGTTGATTGTTCCACTTCGATTCCCTTTGATTCAATAATGCTCTTCATTTCTAAAGATTGATTTGAAGTTGTGTTAGTAACTGAGGATTCTATTTCTGTACCAGGTATCGAAACTTTTTCAACTTCATCTGTTTTACTATCGGCAGCAGCTTCAATTTCATCCGTTGAGCTCGTCGGAATCTTTTCATATTCATCAGTAACGTTAGTTTTACTCTCTAAAGAAATGCCCAATTCCTCTGACAAATCCTGGAGCACTGTGTCTGCCAACACAGCTATTTGGGTCGATACAGATGAGTGAGAAGATGCTAAACTATCATCCGAACCTTCATTCAATACATCCGATGTGTCCTTAACAGAGTGTCCTATTTCTGAATCCTTTTCTTTGACGGGATAGTCAACTTCGGAAAGATCAAAAGACATACTTTCAACACTCGTACTACATTCCAAAACAGATGTAGCAGTTTGACATAAAACACTCAAAGGCTGAACTGTATAAGAAACAGCACCTTCAAGTACCTTTTCCACATTTTGCTCTGAAATATCATGGCTTTCAATTACGAGTTCGCTAATTTCACTAATATCAGCAAGGGATGATGTGCTTTTTCTGATTTCTTGAGCACTCTGGCTCATTTTAGAATCTTCATCGGCAGTTATTTCTGTATCGATAATTAACTCGCCCTTTGACTGAGATGAGCCTTGGATTGGATCAATATCCACTTTATAGGCTTTGTTTTCTACGAAATTAGCATTCAGAGTATTATACCTTTCTTCATTTAGCTTCCATTCATATTCACTATCGTATGTAGAATCTTGTTTGTTATTTTTTGTGTTTAAATTTTGAATTTCATTAGAGGAGACGTCAAAACAGCCTGAAGGGTATATATCGCAAAACTCATTGATTAATTTTTCAGTTTCTTCCACCAATCGTAATCCATCTTCAAAATCTTCATCCATTTGTAAAACTGAATAATCATCCAATTTGCTATCTTCCCGATACTGCATTTCATAATCTTCATCATCATACTCGATTCTTCTGCTTAAAAATGAAGGATCATCATCTATTTTTTCTGCAGAACTTTCAGATATTAGTGTATTGTCTGTCCACTCTTCAGTTATTCCCTGTTTAGATGTTTCTTCAAGATCACTACTGGCAGATTCAGTTACTAAATTTTGACCACATTGCTCAGCACTCACAGCAAACATAGTATCTTCACTTGAGACATAACTTTCATAATTTTTGGAATGAACAACAGAATCTATTTCTCCGCTTAAGGATGGCTGAACATCGCTTAAACATTCTTCAGTTTTATGCACCTTCTGGTCAACCTCAACATTCTTTTCTACAGCTAAATTGTCTCCAAATGTATTTTCAAATGACTTAGAAAGTTCTTGCTTTTTACAGGTAAATTCAGAACCGAATGAATCAATTTCTTCAATTCTACCAATTTCAAGCCCTTCTTGTTCATACTCAGAAGCCTGCTTCTTAATGATGGTAGAAAGCTTAGGAACCTGCCACTGGACATCAGGAATATTTTTGCTTTCAGACAGTTCTACAGTACTTTCAGAAGTATTAAATGTAGTTGTATCTTCAGAAACAGTGGATGCAATTTCTTGTGTTTCTGAAATTTCTTCAACATTTTGCTCATTGATGACTTCGGAAGATTTAGGCATTAGAGATTGGTTAAAGTCATTAGAGCTTTTATTTGTATAAAATTTTTGATCACATTCAGAATCACTCAGTGGAAGTGAGGATGAATCTTGGTGTGCAATAGAAGCAGCACCACACATTTGAGAAGACTCTGGAAGAATTCGGTCTTTGTCGATTTGCGAGAATTCAGAATTTTGTGATTCTTGGGAATAAATTTGGCTTTTGAACAATTCTCCTTCTAACTGGTATTCACTCTCAATATCTGCAGAGAAAGGCCGTTCACCAGAAGATACCAAAGCGAATTTTTCTGTATTAGAGAATTCATTTACTTCATTGATACTTGAAATTTCAACACCTTCCGAAACAATGTTTTCCATTTTTTCAGTTTTTTCAGCCTCTTTTATCATATTTAATGATTCATTAGGTGTATACAGACTAATCTCAGAGGATACAGCACTGTCCTGCTGTTCAGTGGTTGGAAAAAAGGAATTAGAAGGCAAATTGGAAGGGTCACAACCTTGAATTATTTTGAAGTCCTCACTATAGGGAGGAAGTTTTTTTTTATCCAACACATCAGATTGAGACGTTTCATCATATTGCTCTAGATAATTTTGTTCTTCGAATGATGCATATGAAGAAACAGAAGATCTGTTTGATTCCACTTTAGATCTTTTTTTCCTGGGTGGAGGCACGATAACCTGTGCGTCTTCAAAGTGGACATTTTTCATTTTTAAATCAATTCTTTTGTCATTTTCATATGCATCAAAGTATTGTTCTGACTGATCAGTTGTCATAGAAGTTTGTTCATTTCTTTCATTAGAATCAAATGGTAAATTTGATGGCTGTGAATGAAGTGCATCGGGCAATGAAGTAGTCATCGACAAATTTATTTGGTTTTTTCCAGTTTCCAATGGTGACATTGATGAAACCATTTTATCAGATGAAAGAGCTGCATCAGAAGACTTTGGCTTTTCAGTTACTTTTTTAGAGCTGGCCGGTACAACTTTCTTTTTAACTTTTTTGGGAACAACTACTTCATTGTAAGATCCAAAAAAATAGTCTTCAAAGTATGAAATATATTCTGAAGAAGGAGCTTCTGGTGTAGAGGATTTTGTTTGTAAACTAGTTTCAACTGGTAATGGTTTGATCTGTGAATTATTCTGAGAAACAGAGGGAGGTTTTGCTTCGGAATTAGTAGATGGGCTTTGAACCTTCAAAGGTTGTTGTAAGGGCATTTCAGTAACAGCAGCAGTAGATGTTGACATCATTATAGGAGATGCACTTTTTTCCATTACAGAAGGACTTTTCAAGTCAGCAGAAACTTTTATTTCACTAGTAGACATAACTTTAGGTACTGCAGATGGTGTTCCTAGCTTATTGGATCTTACAGCAGACTTTTTCTTCGGTTTTGTAACAACTACTTCATCATATCTCCCAAAAAAGTATTCAGCTGCAGCAAACATTCCATCTTCTGTTTCAGCAAGAGTCATTTCTTCTTCTTCTTTTATACTTTCTGGTTGCCTTTGGAATGATGCTTGAGGAAGTTCTTCAGAAATGATATTCTCGACATGGTCAGAAACAGTATTTGTTGGTTGTGGCTGTATTTCAGCCTTTTCTTGCTGAATTCGTATTGCTTCTTCATTCCTTTTAATTTCTTCAATGGACTCAACAGTAGTAATATTGTAATAATGAGAGTCTGAACTTTGCACTGGATTAATGGGAACTTCTGAATCCAAGTCAACTGTTTCTATTTTATCTGGTAAAGGTCCAGAAGTGACTGACAATTCTGCTGTTTCTGGAAAATATTCTTTTTCTATATATTCCATTTTTTTAGGAACATGTTCGTCTGGTGTTTTAACAACAGATGAAATGTCAATATCCTTTTCAACAACTTTTACTTCTGCTTCAATAGCTGTGGATGATGGTTCATTCTTAGTAACTTTAAACAATTGTAATGGTCTACCCAACCCTTCTCTAAATGCTTTAGGTGAAGCCATATCGTCAGCAATACGAGAACTTCTAGAGCTAGGTATTGGTAATTCTGGGCTAATGTCAAAACCTTGAGCCTCTTCTACAGCATGGCGTAGTGACTTTGTAGCCTCAACGTCTTCCTGTTTAGGAAAAGATTCTTCAAATAAATCATCTTCCTCATTTTCATATTTTGCTGGCTTACGATGCATATATTTCTGTCTTATGATTTTTATTTCAGGATCGGATTCCGAATCAGCAAAGCAGTTTGAATCGGATTCATTTGATAATGAAGTAGCTGGTGAAGCCTCTTTAGAAAACTCAACATTTAACAGTTTTTTGTCAGTTGCTTCACTTTCAGTAAGTCCCTGTTTCTCAGTTTCAGAAGTAGGAGACAAATTAAGACGTGGCGGTTTAAGAGGAGCTGATGAATCAACTGAACTTGCCTTTTCTTTATGCTTCTTCTCGGGAATAGCATAAATGTCACTAACTGCACTTTTATCAGGACTTAGATCCTTTTTCTTTAGTGGAAGAGCTGGAGGAACATCGAAATCAGACTGTGGCTGATTTCTTAACACTTCTTCAATATCAGTGGTACTTAACTTGGATCTTCTCCTAAGAGGAGGTTTTGGAATAGTAGAACTTGGAGATACTTCTTTTAATTCTTCACGCTTGTTTTCCATTCTTACTGTAGTGGAAGATTCTGGCAATACATTACTTTCATCAGGAAAAACTGTTGCTGGTTCTTTAAATGCTTCAGTTTCCTGAATATCATTTTCGTCTAATATGGATCTTGACAAAGATTCTTCAATATCTAAATGTTTAGGGAAATCAGCTCCTGAAGAAATCATCAATTCTTCTTCATGTTTCAATTCAAGCAATTCTTTTTCATCAATTTTTTCCCATTCATCATCACTAATGTTTGCAATATGACTCGATACTGTGGTTCTTTCATCAAGTTCTTGAAGAATGTCTTGATCTTCCAGCTCATGATGTAATATTTCTTCCTCTTCATGATGTACAAAGTCAACTGGAGCTTGATTTTCACCACCAACTTCCAGTTGAACCCAATCTGGATCAGATTTACGACTTAAATCAAATGCTGTTGGATAATGCTGCAATGGGGACTCACAAATTATATTTGAATCAAACTCTACACTTTTTGACAAAGAGTTTTCAACTAACAAACCAGCATTTGGGACAGGCTCTACTATTTCATTATCCTCTGGTTCTGAAGCACTCTTTTCGAGATTAACTTTGACCCATTGCTGAAACTTCTCATCTTGTTCTGCCTTCAATCTTTCAGCTTCTGTTTGTTGAACAGACGGCAGGGCTTCATTAGGTTCTTCCTCAAAAACATCATCTTCTAGTTCTTCCTTCTCCCACAGTGCTGCCATTTGTCTTGCTTCCTCTTCAAATTCCTTCTCCATTTTCTGATAATTCTTCTGTAATGCGATCCACTGACCATCAGATTCTTCATCCCACTGCTCATCTGAATATTCTTCAATCCATTCCCCCTGTGATTCAACCCAATTAGTGTCATAATCAACAGGAATATTATCGTCAATGGATTCTTTCTTTTCCAATTTATTTTTAAGTGGTGTTTCTAGTTCTAATTCAGCTTCAGTAAGATCTTTTTCAATATTTTCTTGAAGTGCTTCAGCATTCAATTCTGGCTGAGGAATATCTTCTTCTTTTAACACATCTGCTTCAATCACTTGTTCAACTTGCGAACTAGTAATTTCAGCCTCTACTGTAGTAGGAAGTTCTTGCGTTGTTGTTTCACGAATCATTTCTTTTTCTTCTCTAGCTTTTCTTCGCTCACTCTGAGCCTGCCTTATTGCAGACAACTTAGTAAGGAAATCAGATTTCTTCTTATCTGTCTTCGTGTCTGCATGAACATCCAATTTGGCAGCTTTCAAAGCAGATGCTCCAACAGCATGATCTACACCACTATCATCTGTTGGATTATATAAGGCCAAATCTTCACTATCCTCACTCAAACCTGGGCTTAAGATGAACTTGTGTCTTCTACTGCAGGCCCTTAATAAATCTGCATAAGCCAACTCTACATTTCCATCATTGTTTTTCAAAGCTTCAGAAATTTGCTTCTGGGTAAAATTTCCTCTGACAGTCAACTCTAAAATCTGGAAATAAAACAGATATAATTTAAACATTTCTCAGAGCTGCATTATTATCCATAGTTTCAAAAAAGTATGCATAGTACAGTAACTAAATAATAATTAATAGAAATTTAAAGTAAATAAGACAGTTTATATAAAAATCACAGTACCTTTCGCTGTCTATTTTCAATGCATTCTGTGACAGCATCCCATATATCTCCTCGATGAATATGCAGAGCCTCCTTTGCTTCACTAACAGTAATGGTGCCAACATCATTTTCCTCATTATCCTCGCCATATTTAGCAGCTAAGGCAATGACATTTTTTATCATAGAAGACCAGTTATCCTCCAACCAAAACACAGGATTTTCTCTTCCACAGTGCAGGTAAGCTACATGCAAATCTTCCAGGCTAAATCCACACCTTTCAGCTTCCTGCAAAAATATAAAAAATATATTTAACAAAAAAAATTCAACAAAATTTTATCAATCATTCAAAATGTAAAAGATCTGTAAAAAAACTATTATAAAAAAATAATTGTAAATGCAATGATTTATTTTACCTAATAGAATAAACCCAAAACACACATGAGTGCACAGATAAAATATGCTTTAAAAAGAAGGTATTTGAACTAAACAAACTGTAAGTTTAAAAAAACCTTCTTGGCAACTTAATTAAAAAAATAAATAAATAAATACTTAAATAGATTTACTTTACAAATAACACAAATAGAATATGAATTGTTGTCACATGTTATCCAAATAAAGCACTAAAGATAATTTTAATCCAATAGTTCTGTAAGTCTTACTAATGTCTTTGAAATATATTAGCATTCTACATATAAGAAATCAAATAAAAGCAGTTATGCTGATTATCTACAATTTTTTGAGAACTCTTAATTTAAATACCATTCAGGAACATTCATTTAAATACATATTCAAGAAATTATTAAGTTTGTATTAATGGCAAACAACTCATAGAAGAAAAATATTCATTAGACAAATACTCTCTGATCCTAAGATCAATCATTACCTAGACTTCCCTAATGTGAGGCCATGCAGCAAATTCACATATAAATTATTTAGAACAGGCCCCAAAAATTTAATTACCAGACAAATTTTAAATACTCCCTGATTCATGAAACTCTAATCTCAGAGCAGCAAGCAAAATTTCTTCAATTAGGCAAACAATCAGGAGAAATGCAATAAAATTCAAAACTCAATCAACCGATCGATCATGAGCATTGAAAAATATTCTCCTAATTAAACTTTCCATAGACCCAGATCAGTATTAAAAGACCCTGATTTTGATTAAATTCTATTTAAATTCTATATTTAACTTTTAACGTATTAAATTTGATCTTGTTTTTTATCTTAACTTTCATGTAAATTTTCGATGTGCTGTTGGACTTGCTTGAAATGTTATCAACTCAATGATTGGTTAAGCTTCTCAACTTAAAAATATATATATAAATAGCTGACCGTTCTGATCAGCCAATAACAGAAGCTCCTTTCAACACTAAAGCAATCTAATTTTTCATTGAAAGTTTTTCACCTACACACACAGACTACTGTACTGCAGCCAAATAGCTAAAACTTGATTCACCCACTTTATCGATGCATGTCTTGATTCTTTTCACCCAATTTTAAATATCAATAGCACACATGTATTTTTATTAACTCCAAAGTAATTATAGTTTTATTAGAATCTACAGACTTAAATTTATATTTTACCTACTTATATATATTTCACTTAACAATGGGCAACTGAAAGCAATTCACAGACACACTAATTCCCAAAGATAAAAAATTAGGGTTTAAAAGAACTGTAAGCTTCTCCCCCATATCACATCATTCATTCGTTAAACAAAGATAAATTTAAAACTTGTAACAGCTAATGATAAATGTACCAACTTAAAACAATAACAGATTAAGTATAATATTCTTTATTAATTAAAAAATCTGAAAAGTGAGTTTTAATAGTAAAATATGTCATTTTTATTTCTATATAATGCAAATATTAATACGAGTATGTAACTGATTTTACAATTCAAACATATTAATAGTAACCAGTGGTGTAATGTACATCCCCGCATCACGGGGGGGGGGGGCCCAAAGCCTCTGTTATATTACAGTTTTGCAATCTTTCGTAAGATTTAGCTTAGCTTTGGTTTAAGAATTGGCTAAAACCTGACTTTGCAGGGGGAGAGGCCTAATATTCTCCGTTACTCCACTGATAGTAATGCAATGCTTGGAAGAGTAAAAAGATATCAGAAAGCAGCAAATTTTTCTTCCTTCAACTCAAAATGTTTTAAAATTTTAATTTTATTCATTTTAAAATATCTTAAATATTGCTTTTAAATTACTGAATATTTATTGTTTAATATTTTTTATTTTATGACTTTTTGCTAATAGAAAGTTGTACATAATAATGAATATATTAATGTTCTTTAAATACCCAAAATTATTTATCTGTTTTAAGATCTAAGTACAAATATTCATTGGTTAAATGCTTTAAAATCCAAAATCGTAAGGAGTTACAGAAAAATAAGCTGATTTTAAGTAATAAATTTAAAAAGTTTTGTGATTATCAATTCAGGTAAGATTTTTTAAAAAATTTAATATAAATGTCTATATTTATCAATACATACCTTTACAGTTTGCAGAAATTGCAATTCTTGTGAATGAATTACATCTTGAGTCTTTTCAGCTTTCAAATCATCAAGACTACGATGAAATTTTGGTCTTTGTTGAGATTTAAATTTTTCACCCTTTCCAGAAAAAAATATATAAATAATTTTAAAAAATCATCCATTTGAAGCTATTTTTGTCATTCCAGCAAAAAAAAATTGTTTAAAAGAGATACTTAAAATGGCATTTCAACTGAATTTTTTTTAAAAAAATTATTTGTGAATGCTCTTAAAATTTTTAAATTTCAGTATTATAAAATGAACAAAGATTTTGGAATTGTTAAATGCTCTATAACCATGCATATACTTCTAAATACTGAAAATTAACACCACTTAATTATTGATAGTTTTCAAAGCATTAAAATCAAATTTTCAAAGCAGTTAAATTAAATTCTATGACCCCACTTTTTTTTTAGTATCATAAAACATATTCAAAATAATAAAATAATAATGAATTCCTAAGAGAAAATTTGAAGCATCATCAATATTATACAAATATGATGAAATTAACTAATGTATTTAGGATTTTGAAATACTTTTATCATGAATCAGTGTTATAATTAATTCAGCATTATTCTTTGAACTTTATCTAATGCTTTTATGGATAGTATATATGTAGGATATTCCATTTGTAAGAAGTTAGATCATATCACATTTACCGAGGTCGGCAATTCTAATCAAAACAGTATTCCACATCAACGCCATCTAGCGTACTTTTTAAAAACGCCGACATGAACCTTTTTCTCCAGAGGCCCACTAACATTCGTCGAGAGAAGTCGTGTTTCGCGCGTCAGCGCACTTTCGTCCGCGCCAGGCGGTAAATCTTAATAGTACCATAACGAGTTCTATCATTCGTCCGCGCCAGGCGGTAAGTCTTAATAGCACCATAATGAATTCTATTTAATCTCAATTGCCTCCCTTAAAGTAATGTGATCTAACTTTCCTATTCTTCCGAAATATGCTTATCTAACTTTCCTATTCTTTTGAAATATTCCCCATGTAAATACTCCCCTATAATTCTTAATAAATTGTTTAGTTTTCAACTAGTTTCTTTCTTGAACTATGTTGTCTACTTTATTTCAAAATTAACTAACACACCCTAAAAACCCCTAGACACCACGCCATAAAAACCCCGCCATCTGAAGAATCCAATCTTTTTGGAAGATTTCGGTTGGATTCCCACATATATATATATATTAAATTTACTCTAATGTTTGAAAAGTTACTTTAAACAATCTCATATTATGATACTTTATTCCTTCTCATAAACTATCTAAAATAATATTACATAAACTGGAAAATTTCAAAAAATTTCTATGCTTGGAATAATTTAATAAAAGAATATCACTTTAACATTTCCAAACACATTTAAAAAAAAAAAAAAAACTTAAAAAAAAAATTAGCCAAAATAAATTTGTTATAAATTTTTTTTTTTTTAATCTGTTTTATTTGATACGTTTTTATATGATTGGTTTTAAAAATAAGACCTGCCTTGGATTACTTTCACTAAACATAAATACTGTTTTTTTTTAAATATATATATATATATTAGTCTTTTTATCATTACAATGACTTTTTTCAATGTCAGGATATTAATTTTTTAGCAATAATAATAATCAAATAGAAATATATAATGTGAAAAAATGACATCTAAGTATCAGAGTATTTTACAGCATATGTATATACTTAAAATAAACAATATTTTCAAGCTCTCTTTTATGGTAAATACAAATATTTAAAAATAATTCCAATAAAATATTGATAAATAAGAGAAAAAATTACCTGCTTGCTTTTCACTCTTCTGTTCAGTTTATCCATTGATCCCCAAGTTCCATCAAAATAATCTTCCTTCACAAGAGTTTGCCCAAGGCCTGGAAGGTTATGAGGCTTATAATACATTGGGTCTGACATTAACCAAGCTTGGCTCCAGCTATGCATAGCTTCTTCAGGTGGCAAACTAGAATCTCTACCAAAGGAATGTGCTTCATTGTACATAGACAGAGATCGAGGAATAGGACTTCGACTTCGTACTCTTTCAAACAGTGATTGTGTGCTAAAGCTTGTTCCTCTTCCCCATCCAGCTCTGCGATTATGATAAGGTGGTGCAGACATTCCTGACAGCAAAGACTCCATAGATTGAGAACTTATCATAGGATCTGTTGCTACAGAGCAATGTTTTGGGATTTCTTCAGTTTCAGTTTGTATTGACATTTCTTGTTTTGGAAATATAGAATCAGTGGAAGAAGCCATTGATTTGCAAATTAAGTTTTGTGTCTGAACATCTGTTGATTTTGTAGTGGTAAAAGTCTGAGTTTCAGTACAGAGCTTCATTATGGATTCTGTTGTCTCAATGGAACTACCTGGTCGAGTCTGTTTGATAGTTTCCTCATTTTCTAGACTGTCTTCTCCTATTGAATCTTCAGCCTATAAATACATAAGCACATGCTATAAAATATTCTACCATGTGCTTGATCAGTTTATTTATAATTACATGAGCAAATGAATAATTTCAAAATTAAACAGATTATCCTATATCTTAATGGGAACAAAAATATTTGTTAGTAACCATGTAGTTATAAAAACAACAAAGCAGAAGAACGCAACTGGATAAAAAACATAAATGGAAATAATAACGAATAATGCCCAGGAATAGCAACCTGAATAATGGAGTTGTGTGTTTAATTTCCAATCACCTAAAAACAAAAGCATGGAAAATAATCTTGGACTTAATAAATACAAACCTATAATTCTTAAATGACATTCCAATAGTTTGTTTTTATATGCAGTGTTAGCAAACTAAAGAGGAGAAATGAAGATTAGACTATTGTTAGTTGTTTTAAAAAGTGCTCATCCAAAGAAATGTAATTTTATTATTACATATATATAAATACAGAATTTTAAAAAAGTGCCATTTTTAGAAAGAAAACACAACAAACACAGAGCAAAATATTGTTACAAAAAATGCAAATTTTGTTAATTTTTTACAAAACGGGTAAAATTGGAAAAAGGGAGGATAAACAACAAATTCGTTAAAAAATTTTCACAATTCTGGCATTCATAAAATATAACAAATAAAATATTTTATCTAATAAAAGTAATTAAAGGACAATATATCAATGTGCAACAAAAAACATGTTAATAATTTGAATGGTGCAGTTTTAAAGAGAAAAAGAACTTGCTTAAAAGGCTGTACATTTATTTCAGTTACGTTTGTCAGAAAGTGTTATGGTATTTACAAGAATATAAAAGAATACAAAAATTAATAAAATTTACAGTTATTTTCTTGCAAACATGCATATTTTTGTTAAAATATTTTTTTATTTAAATCTTTAATGCCTTAAACAAAGCAAATTATATTTTTAAAGTGTATTTCTTTGAAAAATTGATTTAATTGCTCTTTTGTATCTTTTAGGATAAAAACAACACATTCACTAATTTTTGTTTTTATTCAAGGAAAGCAACCAAAGCAAAATGATTGTAAATCTACAAATCTACAGAATAAATGTTTTAAATGAAAATAGTTTAATATAAATTTAAATATTTAATCGTAAATACACCAAACTTAGTTTTACAGTCAAAAATGAAATTTTAAATAATAAAAATTAATATGCTTATTCTATAACATTTAAATCATGTATTTAATTGTGATACATTCATGAATAAGAAAGGTTCAAAAATCTGAAACATATTTTTCAGATACTATAATAATTATTTAGTGAATACAATTTACTTTAATAAAATTGGTAAATTTAATATTGCAACTTAAATAAAATTTAATTTAAAAGAAATTTATAAATTATAATTTCATAAAATATAATTATAAATCAATTTTAAAAGCAAAATATAACCTTTTTATATATTTCTAAAAGTAATAAAAATGCTACAAAAGAATTTTGCTTCTCAAAAGTTTTAAATTTATTTTATAAAATTTTAATTTAAAGAGGCCAAATACATACAGCTTAATTTAAAACAAACTTTAAAAAATAAAACAAGAGATTCCCTTTCCCCATTTTTTAATACTATAATATGCCTTTTATTTAGTTATGAATGCACAGATTTCATGAAAGAAAACTCTTAAAATAGTTTCATGTACACACAATGTTAAAATTTGAATTTATTTAGCATCATTTATAACTTTTGATTATTATTATTTTTAATATTTGAATAGAAGTATTTTTAATTGGATTGAAAACAAAACATTTTATCCATTAACAAAAAAATTTGAGCACTGTAATATTTTAAACATTTTTTTTCCTTCAAAAAGTTCTCAAACACAATATCTCTTCTTTCCTAACATTTTATAACTGAGAAAATTCTGTATTAATGAATATCACCAATAAAGAAAAATATGAATTGGAAGTAACAAAATAAAATTACAAAAAATCAACACAAAAACTTCAAAAATGATAAAAATTCAATTTAGTTTGGAATGTTTCGAAATATATTTTTTTCCTTGCAACATGCAATTTGTTTTCCAAGCAAATGTTGTTCGGTCAAAAATTGCACAGAAAATTTATATAATTTTAAATTGAAGCCTATTATAGAAACACTATTACATTCAATATTTCCACAAGGCCAGAAATCGATAAAAACTTTACCTATCAAATTAGGTTGTATACTATTATGAACAAAAAATAAAATAAATAAATAAGTAAAAAATATGATTAATAACTAAAACTAATTCTAGGTTTAAAATTTTTCAACATAGCTACTCATTGTATAACACATTATTATAACTGTATCTTTCTCAGGGCTAGTAGAAGTAATAAAAGACAGAAGGATCTTTAAAAAATTAATTAATATAAGCATGGCAAAAGAGTGCCAGAATTGTGAAAATAGGTTTACAATACCCACCTGAAAAGTAAAATTTGTCTGGCTTCAAAACTTCAACTTCCCTTTTTCCAGGAAAATTAGAGCAAGAAAGGAACTGGAAAACCATGCACTAACATAAACTGAACAAAACATGGTTAAGAGCACTAAAAAGTCATTGTATCAACCATGCATTGGGTACCAGGGTAAAGCAAATTGTGAATATATAAAATCATGTAGAAAAAGAATAACCAAGTCCAAGAATAACATGATTAGCAAAACTTTAGGAAAATATAAAGTATTCAAATATTTGCATTTTCAATTTCATTGTTTAATGTAAATTAAAATTTACAGCTTAATTATGTAAGAATTGTTTAAACAAACTTAAGAATATTTTTTAACTTTTTTTAAAAATATATATATATATATATTATTCACTAAAAATTATTTAATACATATAAAAAGATAATTTTCAGTAATATTTAACCAAAAAAATTATGCACCCAATATTTCTTTATCAAAATTTCAAAGCACAACTGCATAAAAAAAAAATTATATTAAACAAAAATAAAATTCTTAGGAGAACTTTCTAAAATATAAATAAGCATCAAGAAATCTTTTGAAAAACTAGAAACATTTTATCAACAAATATAAAAATAAACTACAAAAAATTTATAGTAAATAAACCTCAAAAAATTAATGAGAAAAAATGATAGAAACATGAAAACTAGTTCACTCATAATAATTTTAAATAGAAAAGGAAAGATATTTTTTTGAATGTATAAATCAAAAGCAAATAAATTATAGAAGCAATTTTAATAAAACATATTTTCAAAACAAAATACAATACTTTAGAAATTCAAAACATATGTAATTATTAATAATAAAGAACATGATCTTTAAAGTTTACTATGCATGAATAAATGTAAAATGTAACTACATGAGAATTATTAAACAGGTAAATTAAACATACAACTTAAATTTTCCTAATGCAGTTGAATTTTTAAAAAAACCATATTTATAGTTGGAAACATTATTTTTAAACTATTTTTATTTTACATTCAAATTTTCCCATAATATGGAATTACAATATTGCAAGAATAAGATAAGGTATGTTTTGGAATTTTTTAAAAAGAACTTAATATTCTTTATTAAAATACTTTTAAGTAATTGTAACATACCTTTTGTATATATATTCATTAAAAAAATTTAACAGTAAAATCAGTTGAATGATATCTTTCAAATAAGTGTTTTTCTAACAATTCTTAAAAACTGAAAAACAAAATGTTATGTGACAGACAAGATGCAATGATTACAAACTCAAATTTCTTTTCTTCAATTTTATTTTCATTATGTAGCATAATACAGAAAAACCAAATTTCTTAATTAAAAAGATGGTATGAATCAAATAAAAAACATACTTCATTTGTATTTCAGAAATCAATAACAAGTAATTAAAGTATTAAAACAGACTTTCAACAATTCCTTCATCGATAACAATAAATAGAAATATAAAATAAAAAATAATTATCAGAAAATTGTCCATTTAGTTCTAAGTGAAGTGGCTTTAGCAATATTAAATAGAAATTGTCCAAAACTTTAAGCTCTAAATGCAAAAAACACTCCCATTCAAATTACACTAAGCCACACAACTTAGATTGCAGTAATAAAAAATTATAATAATTTAAATCACCTTTTGTGCTTCTTTATGTCCTGAAAAATCAGGAGAATTTGAAATAGCATCTAAATTCACTAGCTCCATAGGTGATTCACTATTTCTATTGTCTAATGCACTAGCTTCACCTTGATTATCAGATGGAGCAGAAGATCTTATTCTGTAACTTGTCTTGCAGCAAACTTGACAAATGTGGATTCCAGGTGGATTAACAAAAGTGCAATGCAAGCAAGACCATGGCTGTGATGGTGGTGGTGGTATTGCAGGTGTATCATCCTCTGCATCATGTTTTTCTAAAAAGTCCACAAAATAACTTATACTGATTTAAAACAATTCAAATATTCATTATAAAAAGTACTCCCTGTAGCATATTATGAAAAGTCAACTTCATACAGTAAAAGCATAAGTAGTGAATTTATGCCCATCCAATGGCAAAATTCAAATAATTTAACAACTGGTTCATTGTCATAGTTACTGCTTTAGTAATACAAAAACACACAATGAATCTAGTGCAATCTATTATTTAATACGGATTGTAATTAAATAACTGGAGAGGCCAGTAAAATTGCATCACACACAAAATTTTTTTGAAATATTAATGAAAAAATATTCAATACCTAAAAAAATGATAAAATTATTATTTTAAATACCTTCAACTGCATCTTGATTGACATTTCCTAGTAATTCCTCTTGCCTTCATTAGAGTACCACTGACTAGTAATGTTATTTATCCTAAATTACTTTTTTACAATTAAAATAAATTCTATTCGATTAAAGGAAAGCTAAACTAAAACTAAACCCAGTGGCATAACAGCTCCTGACAGCCAAGGCCTACTATGCCCAACTCAGTTTTCATGACTTTGGGCACTGAGGTGCATGAGCAGATGTTTCGGTCAAGTGGGCAGTCTGTTGTGAAACCCCCAGTGTTCAGTTCCCAAACAAGCTCGGTACTCATTTATCAATCCACTGAAAGGATGAAAGGCTAAGTTGACCTTGCTCAGCCAGGGGTTTGAACCCTGAAACTGTGGCAAGGAAACAAAATATGCTACCACTCAGTCTCTGGGCTTCTTAAAGCATCAGCTTTCCTTTAGACAGCTGATGCAGTAAATAGTCATTGTGCTTGTTATAACAATAAGACAATTAAAATGAAAGGCTTCCAACACTTAAACATTTAGACAACTTTTATTCCTTTAACAAATTATGTTCATCTACAAAAATTGTTTTTATTTCCACTGATCTTATAAGAATTGTTCTGATGAAATTTTTAGATCTAAAAACTTATAGGAATTTCATAATTCTGGAAATTTATTACTTTCATCCACCCATAAGCATTTAGGATATGCTGTTATGCAGCTGATTCTTTTTTTAAAAAAGTAAAAAATGTAACAATTTTTACATCAGCAGGCCCCTCTGTAGAAAGTTTAAAGAAACAAATACATGATATCAAAAGTAACATATATTCTATTTTTACTGGTTCAGTTAAAATTTTCTTAAGAATGAAATTTGAGCTTTGTAGAAATATTCAGAATTAAAAGAAATAAAGGTATAATATTGAAAATGAGAGAAAACATAAATAACCTAGTAAAAATGAAAGACATTTACTGAAAATTTTCACTTACTATTACTCATAAAATTCTTTTTAAAAAAATTACCTTCAGTTGTATTACCAGCTACAGGAACATCAGCATTACTAGTAACCATTTCATTTTCACTAGTGATTGTATCCATGTTTTCCGTACTAAGAGCATGTTTTGATGGACTTTTTCTGACTTTAGATCCATCTGCTTGCTGATGTAGATCTCGCACAAAGTTTGGATCCATGACTGGGGCACCATTTGCATAATAAGGTGCACCAGGATAAGGATAATGAAAATTTGGATCTGGAAAATTAAATGTTGTGACTCATTACACAAAAATTTTCAGTCTACATATGAATAATTAATGCACCAATTACTTGAATACTACTGCTTTTTTACTACTGCCTTTGATGGTGAAATTGATCCTATTGTAATAGCTTTTCAACTATTGATTCCTACAGTCACTTTTTTTGCAAAGGCAGTTATGGTGTTAAATTTAAAAAGTGTATCTCACAGGCCCTTTTAAATAATTAAATAGCTCTTCAAAATCTTGGAATGTAGACCTTTGCTCAAAGCACTTGCACATAAAATGTTTCTCGAATGGATTCCTGTCTATTACAGTATTTTGTGCAATGAAAAGGCTGGTATACTTACAAAAAAAAGGAACTTTGACAGACTAACAGATTAAATGATTTCTTGTCATATGATTCAACTGTCTGTTAATTTGACTCTTAAGAAAATACTTAAACAAGATATGATCCAATGTAATATGAATAATAGATGGAGGATTCTGTGGAGGAGAGATCTATCCCTAGTCGACCAAAAAAGACAACAGTGGCTCTCTTTAGAGGTCTGAATGAATAATCACCTGTTATCAGAGACTGTTTGCATAACAATCTCTACAGAATCGGAGTAGTGGATTCCGCAAACTGTGTTTTGTGCAACTCCTGCCAGCCTATGATCTGGAAGCATTTGAACAATGATGTTGCACTTTCTGGTTGTGAGGGTATTGAAAAAAAATATTGGACAGCCTGTGATCTAATAGTTTAGGCCCCTAAAGTTTGGCATTCACAAAATAAGTAATTAATTATCGTACAAATAAAATTATTTAATGAATTTTTAAAATATTTTTTTTCAAAAAATGAATTAATTATTCTGTATACATGAAAGAGTAATTTATTTCATTTAATATGACAAAAGGCATTTGTTAATAGGTGAAACCAAAAATAATGACAAATAAAATATGTATATTTATACATAATACATTTTCTGTTTTTTATAGATGTAACATTAACTTTTAGAGAGGCTTTTAAAAGAGTTGATGTAAGCAGATCTGCTTCAAAGGCATTTTTTAATTAAAAGAATAGTTGTGCGCATTTTATTACACTCAAACATTTAATTAAAATGAATTCAAATAAAAACAAATAAATCCAAAACAATACTATACACATAGACAGAAAGAAAAAATATACAGGATCTAGATTTCAATCTCCATTCGAAATTCATATACTTCCAACACTTCCAAATTTAATTTCAAGAAATCTATTCACCTATACTAACAGATTCTAGGCTGTGAGTTGATTATTCTGCATTCATTCATTCTTTTAAAAAGATAAATCTAAATTTAAGCTCTCTTGAGGAATATATTGGTTAAATTTGATCCAATTAATGTTATAGAAAAGTAAGGAAAGCACAGTAATATAATTTAGATTAGTACATACACATATTAAATGTGCAAAATTAATTTAATGAAATTTGTACATGAAAAATGTAAGAATGCTTTAATTAAATTTGGAAAGATTTAAAATTTAGGAACTCAATTTATAGATTCTAAATATGGATAATAAATCTCAACAGTTCTTTTAAAATAGCACATTAAAAAATTACCAAATAACTGTTTAAAAATGTCATACTACAGTAATTAAAAGAAAAATAATTTAATTTCAATGATAAAGTTGAATTAAATAATTTGTATTAAGTGTTGATTAATAGATTTAAGATTTAAAAAAAAAAAATTCAGGAAAATATTTTGAATGCATTTGGAGGAAATTTTAAAATCGTGAAATAGTATTGAACTTAATAACCATTTTTCTAAAATATATGTGAAGAGTCAAAATCCTCAATCTAAAATTATAAAAAAAATTAATTTAGCTTAAAATGCAACATACTATGTAAAACTTTGGGATTGAAAAAGCTTTTAAAATTGAACTTTAAAGCCTTCATTAGTACTACTTTCGTTTCATTTCAGTAGTTATATGCTTCTACTAACATTATTACTAGTTATTGTTACCAAATTAATACATTTATTACTTTATAGTCTGTCTCATGAAATTAAGGTAATCTCATTTTTCCTTATGAGTCAGAAAGTTTAAAACCAAATTTAAAGAGCTTGACTATGAATGATAACTATATTAATACAACAGAAAGTAAATAATCATTATGCAAGATGCATACACTTAATTTAATTTGAATTATTTAGAGCTGATTTCCCCATTACTAATGAAAGTGAGCTAATCTAAATGTATTTTCAGAAAGGTAAGTATTATAATACAGATATCATATTTTGATTCTAGCATAAAGAGAGCAGCATATTTCAATACATTATACATTTCTGTTCGAATCCATCTTTCTGTTCTATGTATACTCTATGCTTGGTTATATAAGACTAAAATGCACTGATATTTTAAAATTCAAATAAAAAAAACTGAGTATATTATTAACCTGAAATCTAAATATCACTTGAATTAAAATATCTTTCAGAGGTTTCCAAACAAAATAGAGTTATAGAAATTTCTGCCCTCTAGAAAGCCCTCTAGTTTCCGCCTTTTCTAGAAATTTCTGCCCTCAAAAGACAATGAGGGTGGCAATTCCAGACTGTTGGATTAGCACTTATAAGCAAAAGGAGTAAAAACATATTTATGGCATTAAATGGAATATACAACTTTGTTAATTCTCTGATGGGTATCAAGGTTTTAATTCTTAAAAGACAATATGATCAATGATAACAAGCCTTCTACAAATGGCACCTTAGGAAAAAATAAATGTGTCTCATAACCACCTCTATATGTTATCACATAACTGCATTATATTGGAAAGTGATGTGCCTTCCATATAATAATAACCCTCATATCCCAACTGTACACTATTTCTCTTTATTTTCATTCTTATAAATTTTTAAATTTTATTCATTTGTAGTTTTATTTAGTTATCATTTAACTTAAAATCCAGTATATTAACTATTAAAATAATTTTGGAAATTCAAATTTATAGGACCCAAGAAAGATTTAATTTAATTTTTATCTTGGAACTTTCAGAATTTCAAATTCTAAGGTATCCATGTATGCACTTCCAGATCTTAAGAAATTATATAAACCCATGTATGTGCCTTAAAAGCAGATTAATTTGTATTAATACTGGAGTTCCTTTTTCTAGCAGAAAAACCTTTGTACTAGACAAGAACCTTTCTATGCAACTGCTAACTGGAAGGAAAGATAGCTCTAATAAGAATTCAATGTTTTTTTATCCTATGGCCTATCTCTGACCTTTTCTCCGACCATAAGTTGATGAGCAGCTCAATACAGTATAGAACGATAAAAAAGTCATCAAGGTACAGTCAATAATATTTAAAGAAATATAGTTTAAAACAGCATGGCATTTTTTTAGGTGAGCTTCAGTCATGAGTACAACATGGCCACAAGGAGGGCAGGAATTAGAATCTGCCATTTCCATTCTATACAGGTAATCCTGAAAAAAAGTCATGACCAGTCTAAAACAGGCCACACCGACTGTCAAAGACAAGGAACTAGAAATTCTTGTTAACACATTCAGAAAGGAGCTCCATTTCTTCCATGAAGCCTTCTCTGTATAGGCTGGAACATTTGCATCTGATTTTTTTCTCCCAATGGTGCTGCATTTTAGCAACTTAGCCTTTGCAGACACAGCAAGTACCCAAATATGAGAGCCATTTTATGGGAGCACCATCTAGTGGCAGCCCTGTTACTATATTTAGATGATTTAATTAATTTTTTTTTTTTTAAATTCAAGCTCTTGTGGGATACTAAATATTGCCGAGATTTAATTTTGCTGAGAGTACTAGAGCCAAATTAATACTCAAGGGGTCACATAATCATATGGCATGCAAACCTACGATTTTTGCATCCAGAAAATCTATCAACTCCAGCAAGGGTCGAACCCGCAACGTTGGACTTACAAAACAGACATGCTACCTCTAAGCCATCAGTGCTGACAGTTTGTATCAAATAGTGTGCTGGATATAAAATGCTTTATATGCCACAGACATATTTGAGACTAATTTGAGAATTAGTGTTTGTAGAGAAATTAAAAAATTTTACAAGTTTACATTTTAAAATTTAGTAACACTTCCACAACATTTTCACAATGAAATTAGATATTTATGCATCTTATGCTTTTATTAGGTTCGTAAACAGTCTAAAACAAATTTTTAATGGTGCTACAATTTTTCTACCAGAATGATAAAAAGAAATCAACATTTTATAATTTCTATTTACAATAGATTAATATAACATTTACCTTTTTACTTTCCTTAATTTTAATTTTATAGAAGTTACCACAGTTTTAACTGCACTTAAATTACATTACAACAAAAGTTATTAATAAAAAATAAAATAATAAATGTCTCTTGAATTAGATATTTTTGTTTCTCCATTGAAAAATTACATTTCTCCACTAAAAATTATCTATATTTTTAATTTCAAAAATATAGATAATTTGTCTACCTACAGATAAATTCTACTATCCCTTAGATTAGTACAGTATAAACATTAAATATGTTTAAATCTCAACATTTTCAAGCTATTCACTTCTGCCCAACTCGAAGTTTGATACAGTCAATATATGTCTTAATTTTGAACAACAATATTTTAAAATGCAACATTCCATTTCTCACAACAACATTACACCAAAGAAATGTTACACAAAAAATTTTGTCAAAATTAAGTAAATATAAGTTGTATACCTGGATAAGATGGCAGATTACCATGGCTGTGCCTCATATGTCCATTGGCAGGTGGTGGAGCTTGACCACGAACTAAACTACCTTGTGCTGAACCCCATGGCATAGGGTGGAAGTAAGGAGAAGGATGTGGGCTCATAAGGTTAGACCATGAGGAAGATAGACATTGAGCACAATTTAAATGAGCCATTGAATGTGAATACTGTTGTGGATGAACTGAGGGATGCATATATGGATAATGAGGTAAATGATATGGATGTTGTCCAATTGGATTTGTGGGTGGACCAGTGAGGTCAGCAATACTCCTACTTTGAGGTTTCATTGGATATCCAAATGACCTAGAAAATTATACAGCTATTAATAACCCAATTCAAGATTATCCATCTAATCAAAAACTATCTTTTTTTAAAATTGTGTCTCTAATCATTAGAAGCAAACCAAGAAATTCATAATAATTTTTTTTATTTTTATGGTAATAGTACTCAAGGGTGTAACTACTGCCATATCAACCATATCCCATACTACAGGGACTCTAACATGTATAATAGTTTGACACTTTTAAATCAGTTTCATTAATGTGATCGTTTTTATTTATTTTCCAAAAAAGAGTTTCCATGAAATTTGGATATAGGGCTAACTAAGAACTAGCTATACCAATGAGAGTATTTATAATTATTAAAAAACAATATAATTATACTTAATTATGCATACTTATCATCAACTTATAATAAATTTCAAAACTTTAAAACAGAAGTTTAATTGAGAAATACTAGCAGTATAACTAAATTTGGAAAATCAGTATAGCTACATTTGAAAGAAATTGTATATTAGAAATAAAGCATCTCTGTCTTCAAAATAATTTTATCAGATGAGCTTCCTCTAATATTATCATTTTGAAACTATCTTTAGCATTCTCCAGTAACAATATTAAAGCTTATTTTTTTTCCACTTTAAACTGAACTGGATATCTATATTGAAGCATTTTTTTTAATTTCTAATGGGCTGTAAATTGATCATTAACCATTACAGACCTAGTACATCCCCCGGAAGCTGGTATCACTTTTTAGTACAGCACCCTATAGGCAGATACCAATCACCGCAGGTAATTTTGATGCCCAGTTTCCTCCCTAGAAAGAGGCCCATGAGCTCTGACAATGCGAACCTGTATAAGGATTTAATTTTGCCGAGAACATCCAAGCCAAACAGACACTCTATGGATCTTTTACATGCCGTATAATTATACGACATGGTCACTGTCAATTTTTTGCATCATGAAAATCCACCGACCTGCGCATCATCGAACTTGCAACCTTGGGTGCAGAAGGCCAGCAACAAACCAACCATGCCACCCAGCCAGTCCTATATTGACGTATTATTTCACATATTTATCAATTTAAAAGAGATAGAAAAAAGCACCTCAACTTTCATCAATATTAAGAGTGAGTATTGAAACAATGATTAAAGACAAGATAGTTTAATTTAACCAGCCAGATAATCAATTGTAGTTTATTAGAGACAAATATTACTGCTTTCAACTATGGTCAAATGATACAGATAAAAAACCTAAGTTTTTATTTATTCTTCAAATGCCCTTATTTATGACACGTAACAACTCAGTAGCACAACAGCCAATGAGGGCCAAGGCGTACTGTGCCCAACTCAGTATATGCGACCTTGGGCCCTGAGGTACATGAGCAGATGTTCCGGTCAGGTGGTCAGTCTGACGCAAATTTATCCACATAAATAAACATAAATTATTTTAATTAGTTCATTCAAAAGTCTGTAACGAAATTCGCTAACTCTATTAATATGATGCTTGTGAAAGAGATGGGTTTTTTCAACAAAATAAACACTTAATTCAACAAAATGGGTTGCAGTTTTAAATAAACAGATTTTGAAGAAATAGAATAAAATAATAAAAATTATTATATTAATTACTAGTTGTTCAGTTCAAGATGAACAAAAATTACATAACATTACATCAATAAATCAAAGCTATACTGTGTAACTTATGTTACAAATCAAATATAAAGCTGGTATTTCTCCCTATTTTGAAACAAATGCTTCAATACTTTTTTTAACAATTGGGTTGTTTTTGTTGTTGTTATAGCTGAATGTGTATTCTTTTCATAAAAAAAATGTTGATTATGAGCAGTTTTGCCAATATTAAGAACTTCTTTGTTTTAAAAATTTAATAACTCTAACAATTCATAAAATGTTAATTATTTATATTTATTTGATAATTTATTTCAAATTGAAAAGGAACACTTTTTATAAGAATTAAAATACCATATTTACTTGAATCTAAGCTGCATTTTTTTTCAATGTTAATGCTACCAAAAATCGGGTGCGGGTTAGAATCGAAGGGGGAAATGTTGGATGGAGTATTTAGAGCAATTACAGGTTCATGTATGTATTTAAAAGTTTATAATACTGATAAAATAACTAAATATTCCCTTCTTATTAGTTCTTATTTTAAATTTACTTTAATTTCATAAAATTACATATCAATAAACCATTTTACACTATTTTTCATTTTTTGCAAAATCTTGTTGAGAACTTGGAGTGCAGCATAGAATCGATGGCAGCTTAGATTCGAATCTAATAAGAACGGTATGTATATTTTATTTACTCATGAAAAAAGTTTGACCATATTTATCCACAGTAAATCTTCATTAAACTGTATAATTAAATAGTTCTCAATAGAAAATTACTTAAAATTTTAAAATCAATTATCAATTGTGCTCGTATTTAAAAATTAAAAGAATAAGTTCAATAAAGAAATTTTAACTCACTGTCCATTAGTCATTAAATCAGGTGAGCTAGATGGAATTGAAACTTGGATTGGAGAAGAAATGTTTGTTCTTTGAACATTCCATGGATTTCTGACTACAGAGCTGGAATTATCAGTAGCATCTGTTTGATTAACCTATTTTAAATATATAAAAAAGTAAATTAATAGTATTTAAAATCCATATTTATAAAAAAGTAAGGCATGGCATCAAATTAAATACTTAAGTAATTTTTTTAAATCAAACATAAAATAAGTTATGATATAATTGTAAATTAAAGTATCTTAAATTTAAAAATATGAATTTATAACAATATGCAATTTATGCGTAAATTAATGACAATAACTTCCATTACATAATAAAATAGTTGACATATAAATCCCTTTAAAATTATTTTAATGTGTTAAATTATTAAAATAAAAATGAAAATAAAAGTAATATTCTTTTGCAAACAAGTTTTAATGAGAATATTATACATTAATCATCCATAGAGTAAAGCTCTAAGAAAAATTTCAATTGATTTCTTTCATAATTTAAACTTTTTTATGGATACATTTTATGCATGATTCATAATGGCATTCAATATTTATTTTTTTTATGTGATATCAAATTGGAGTAAAATAAAACAGAAAGCCCCCTTTAACTAATATTTTCATAATTTTTAGAAAAAATTTTATTATTAACAACTATGCATGACACTGTAGAAAAGTTGTAGCATTGCACTGCAGAAAATAACACAGGGGTGGGCAATTGTTTTGGTCAAGAGCCACATTTTTTAAACAGGATACTGGAGAGCACGCTTTTTTAAAATGATTGTATTCATTAATTAAATTTGTATTTCGGAGATGGTGTAATTGTACTATAACCAATAAATATATTAAATAAAATAGTGACAGTTTTATTCAATTTATTTATTGCTCTAATTTCATATCATCTACAGCTGCTAGCATATTTAATTTTAGAATCAATTTAACAATACAAGTGTACCCTCTCTCTATCATACTTTTCTACATTTTTTTTATTCAGGAGTGAGATTATACTTGTTGAAGTTCTCATCCCAGCCTGCAGTTAATGTCAAACAACTTGCACCTACATTTACTCTCACTGATCTTCGTGAAAGGAAAACTTTACTTAAAAATATATATTGACCAAAATACAGAGAATATTTTCTCAATATTTGGTTTTTTTTATCGATTAGGCGGGAACACAAAAAAACTCTTTACGGTCCACTATTTGCCTACCCCTGATGCATAATATAAGCATAGTAGCATTTCCATACTTGAATAGAGCATATAACACAAAATTTATGAATAACTTAAGGTGGGAAATAATTAATTTTAATAAAACACACACACATATAGCTAAAAGGAAAAAAATAATTGTCTTGCACTTACTGGAACATTTTCATTTTCGTATATTTCATTTCCTTTAGTGTTGTTCTCAGTATCATGTGTTGGAAAACTGGGTTCATTTTCTAAAAAAGAAATATATATATATAACTAGAAATATGGAAGGTAGAAATAACATTTAAGGTATCTATATTAATTAAATAATATACTTAATACTAAATAAATTGTAGTAAATTATATATTGTATTAAATGTAAATTAAACTCTATTTTATAAAGCAAGAATTTTTACTTTAGTTTAAAAATTAAATTGAATTATTTTATAAGATTATTAGGACAAATAAATATTTAATGCTAAACTGATAAGTGAAAACTATTGACAATACAATTTCCACTAAATAATATTAAAATAACTAAACTTAACTTTTGAATAAGAAAAACTAATGTTTATAGGAAAAAGTAGATACATTCAAACAGTTATCTAATATTAATAATTTCTTAGATAAATTTATTAATTTGTTAACTATGAATATAACCAGTAAAAAAAAACTTTTTGATATAGATTGTATTGATCTATATTAATTTTAGTAATAAATATACAAATTATGCATCCTTTCTACAAAAGAATTTGATTAAATCAAGCACCCCATGTAAAAATTATAATTGTTCAAAAAAAAAAAGTTACCATGCAAGTATTTGTATGAAATTATTATGTATAATTACTTACCATAAGTTCCTTCAATGCCTGCAGGAGTTTTTGGTCCAGCAAAAACATCTTTCAAAGGAGGTGTTATTGTCCTGGCATCAAATACCTTACTATGACCAAATGAGCCCAGCTTTAAAAAAATAATGATAACTAATAAGTAACAAAAACACCACTGCAAACAATAAAGCAAGTAAAATTTCGGTAAAATTCCTATAAAATTTATCTTATATTTTAGTCTTATTTTTTATATAAATCTCAGATTACTATATCTTATATATATTTTTAATACATTTTCATTTCTAATTACTAAAATAAAATTAGTGCTCAAAAAAGAAAAATTTTCAGGTTCAGTAAATTAGGAATTTAAAAAATGAATGATATATTTCAATCCAATTTTATATATAGTATATATTGTATATACATTATAAACATTAATTTTCAGTTGCATTGTGCAAGACTGATTATCATGAAAATGTATAGAAAAGAAAAATAAATATTATGATCTATATATATACTTTCATATTGTAAGAAATATAAATTCTCAGACAGTATAAATCAAAGGTGACTGTTCAAATATTTTTAAAAAAATACCATATTTTTATTTTTTAAAAAAACACCCATTTTCATTTTGATATTATTCAAAAAAAGTATGTCTCTGATCTCAGTAAGAACTTTGTATTGTATGTATACAATACTGAGTATTTTAAGAAATATGTATTGTTAGGAATACCTTTCAAAATGAATATTTCCAGATTATGATACGTAGTTACACCAGATACAACACAGGTTTGTTAAAGTTTATAAATATAACACTAATGAAAAAATAATTGTACATAAATAATAAATTTTTCAAAGAAAACATACAAATGTATTTTTCATGAATACTAAACAAAATATAAATATAAACAAAACTTAAATTATCATAGAAGCATTACTAATATAAATCTACTTGGTTTTACTTAAATCACACATTATTCTATTAAATTTTAAGAGAAATACAAACAAGTATAAGAATGGAAAAAAATTAATTTTAATAATATTCAATCATTAGAATATAAAAAAGGATAACTAACTCTTATTGAAATAAATATATTATATGAAATCTAATTAATAAGATTAGACATCCAAGTTTGAAAAAATTGTGTCACTTAGTTGAAGATACTAATGAAATTATATTAAAAGATAATTTAAAATTTTATAAAAAATTATACCTTAAACATATAAATTTAAAAAAAATATAGGTAATAAATACATTCTAATAATATGTAAGTGAGGCTGTTGTTATTTCAAATTCTTGGAGCAGGAAAGCTTACACCAAGTCCATTTGACCTTTCCGCATAATAACGTCACACACCAGGTCTTGATCTCCAAACAACTGTCACAGGGAAATGCCCCAGCAGTCCAAGAGAAGCAGGGATAGGTAAAGAAAGACTTTACCCCCTACACAAAGGTCATACCACACAAGTGACCACTTCTAAAGCGCCAAAGTCGTCTGAAGAGTCCTGGAACTCCTGCACGGTAGAGACAGGCCAGGACTCTTAGCTGTGTACCAGTGGTGAGCAGGAGGGTTTTGCCAAGTCAAATGCTATTTTAGCTCTGTGGAGGGAATGAATTTCTGAATAGCTCAAGACAGAGGAACTGGGGTTAAAGAGATCACAACCCCTACCAGCCAGCTCATCAGCTGCTTCATTCCCAGGCACACCCACATGTGATGGTATCCACTGGAGACATACTTGTTTCCTCTGACCACACACAAGCCTAGCCAATTTGGATATAATATATAGACCAGTACTGTCCATAATTTTTGGCCAATTCTTCAAATATTGTATTCCAATATATTTTTTTTTGTAAGTGAGGTAAAATTAATTAGCTATATTTTCTAATATTAAAAAATTAACGACAAATGTTTTTTAAGAAAATTTTCTTTGATATTACAAATATTCAAAAATTAGAAAAAAAAAAAAAAATAAAAAAACTTAAAAATAAAAAAATTCAGGTTTTGAGTACAGTAAAATTGTTCTTCTGAATTTTTTTGAATTGACTATATTTTGTTTACAACATTTACTACATTTGTAAAATTTTTCCTTATTTGAGATCAAGCTCAAAATAAATTTGATGTCAAGATTGTGATTTCTAACTCCTTCTTTTTAAATTTACAATTTTTTGTTTTGGAGGGAGAGTGAATAAGAGAGTGAGAGTTACATTAACATCACAATATGAAGCTGTATGAGGGCTATTGGCAACAGACCTTGTAATTTCAAATCTCAGTCAAGTGACACCTGATCTGGCATCCTCATTCCAAACTACCACACCATGCCAACAGGAGGACGTTGAGCCACGACAGATTTAATGTGTATCACCCACCCTACACAGGGGGTCTTCAGCAGTACTGCTAGCCCCGAGCTTTGATCACTAGACTACTGTAGCCACTTAGTTTTGAGGAGAGAAGGGAACAATATGGTAACAATTTTAAAAGTATATCATTTTATCTTGACTATAAGCCTCTTTTATACTTAGGCTATCTTCATGCAACCCAAATTTGGAATATATTTCTAGATATATAGAAAAATTTTCCAACATTAACATTATATTTTAACTTCATAATCCTATCTGAAGGTCAGCATATTATTATACTACTAATTTCTACTTTAGGCTACTTTTTCCTACACTAAAGAGTGTTCCATATTTTGTCTCTCAAATTATAGCACTAAATGGAATTTTTACATTACATGTTTAAGAGAAAAGTTGAATTGTTACAGAATGTTTCTAAATTTTAAAGATGCAGTATAATAAACAGGTACATATGTTGCAGCATCCCAGATTTACATGATAATTGGAACACTTTTTATTTAAAATGGGCTCCAAGTTTGATTCAAACTATTTAATTGTAGGCAGAAATGGTTTAAAGAAATTTTTTTCAGTTGTAGAAAGGAAAGTTTGACATTTTTATTTAATCTTAAATTTTGTGATTGCCTAGAAACATTTTATGAAAATGCAATCCCTGTCTATGTTAGACAAATTTTTCAATCTTGTTTATACATTAAGCAAATAAATTTTTAATGTAATTCTTACAATTTTAAAATAAATGTTTTAGAGATAAGACTGAAATTTATCTAAATTTAAAAAGTTACTTATTTTTAAAATTGTTTTCAATTTTTGTCAAAATTCTACTTCAAAAAAATTATTTTTCTAAATGCAACAAAATGACTTATATAATTAATAATTATTCTACACTGATACCAAGTATTTACACTTATTTAAAGAAATAAATTGTTGCTTTGTTATTTTTAATCACATTTTAATTCTTACCTCATGACTTGGTTTTAAGAAGATTCTTCCCCCTATAGTGTGCCTCTCTCTTTTCTTAGACCTTGGAGGTGGGATAGGTATTTTTGATGGATCTCCAGGCAAATCTGTTCTGCGCCTCAATCTTGGTGATCTTGCGGTATTCCAAATGCTATCTACCGCTTTACGAAGATGAAGTCGTCTTTTAGGGTGTCGATGGTACATATCGTCACATGACAGGCAAAAAATCTGACTGCTACATCGATCACATCGTACTGCAGGTGTTGAGCAACCACATAAGGCACATGATTTAGCAGGCGAGTTAGATAATTCATCATTCTTGGAAATTGGTCCTAAAAAGATATTTATAATTTTTTGTACTAAATTAATGTAAAAAATAGCATGGATAAAACGCATAATTTGTATACTTTTTACAGTAGTAAAATTTATATTTACAGAATCTAAGATATAGCTTCATTCTTCTAAATTCCTCACTACATCACATGAGGACTCAGAAGTTCAGCTGAACTTAGTGAATAATAATAATACTCATGAGAAATTTTGGTTGTAGAAGTGAGCCTAGAACCTACACTACATATATATTTCCCTTTCTATCGATGAAGTAAATACTTACAAAAAGTATATGTGATAATATTGTAAATATTAGCTAAAAGATTCTAACTCTCCAATAGGAGTACTGAGCAACTATAAGTAAAAAATATTCCTTTGAGAGTAAAGAAAGATATAATTTGTTCCTAAATAGTTATTTGAATAGTTTATTCAATCAAAAATTTAATGTTATTCCTGAAAAGAAATATTTTTTTAAATAACAGGCATTCCCACCCCCCTCTGACTTTCAGTGTTTTTCCTGGTGTCATGCACATTGGCAGCAGAAATGTTCTTCAGTTTCTTTTAAAGTGTGACTCCTGCTTACTTACTTCCTGTTTGGAGACTCGTGCTTATGTTGTGATTAAAGAAGTTTGTTTAATAATGTTTACATTTACCATACTAGCTTACCTTTTGACCAATTTTTAAATTGGTAGTTTAAATTGTTAGGGTATTTTTAATTTCCAATACATGGCTGTTGTTCATGCAGGAGTGTTTTCTTATTCCTTATTGCTCATACTATCTGATTAGGTAATAGTGCAAGATACAATCATTGAACCTCCTATCAAATGTTGTGAGCTGTGGTTAAGCTCCCAACACTTCTTAACCCTTCTTTTAAATCTTAAAAATATACAGCAAGAATATTCATCCTTAGATTTTACTTCATCAGTAAATCCAATTTACACAATACTAATAAAGAATAATTTATGCTTCATTTCAGCATTTAAAATTTAATGGTTACAAAATTGTCATTTACAAAAGATTTTAAAAAGTAATGAATGCTAAAATTTATTTTCACCAGTTATAGTAAAGAATCTATTTCTTAATTAATTTTCATTTTCATATGAAAATGAAAGACTAAGTTATTTATATATATATTATCAACACACATTTCATATCATTTCACCCCAACAGAACATAAAAGAATTGTGGATATTGAAGCTATTGAAATCCCTCACCCAATAGAGAATGTTGAAAACAACATTTAGATATGATTGAGAGGTTATAGAGTAATTTAGAGACACTTCTTGAGAGCAGATATGAAGTAAATTTGCTTTTTAAAATTGAGAGACAGCTTAAAAATTTTAATTTTGAAGCATAAAAGAAAAATATAGCTAAAAGAAATTGTTTTTACTTGGTATAAGAAGCAAATGTTGCTTGGCTTACTTTTTATAAATTTAAATGCCAAAAGTTAAACATCCTTTTTTAATATTTTAGAAACATCACATGGTTTTTAGATAAATTCCAAAATAAATTAATAACTTGTAATCTCTTATTACAATCTGACCTTAATTTACATGCTGTTCATTTTTAAGATATTGATAGTAAAAAAAAAAAAACACTTCATGATGCAATTTTCTACACTAAGCAGAAAAGGAATTTAGCTGTCTCACAATTATTTAAAACATGATGGTACATTCAATATCAACAAATTTTTTCTACAGATTTATACAACATATTGCTAAAAAATTAAACAAAACATAAACATATATTATACTTAAAGTTGTGCTTTAAGCTATATTATGAAATACTCTAACTACATAAATATAATAATTTTTAATTATATTTTTAAATTCATTGTTTAATATTGTCCCTATGCATAAATAGGGAAATAAATGTACAATAATATAAGAAAGTTTGTTTCATAAACTTTTCAAAAACAGGTGTGACACCTTTAAAATTTTTTTATTATTATCATCATGGAAGATAAAATTAAAATCAATGCCAACAGATAAACAAGTAATATAAAAAAATTTTAAGTCAATTCCTACTTAATCAACAAAGAAAAATTTTATTTTAGCTACTTTTTATTAAATAGTTACAATTAATATAAATATGTATATACATAGGACAGAATCACAACATTAAGAGGTAATTAAATTTTATTAATTATCATTAAAGTATCATATTATCATCCAAAACAATCGTGTATATAAAATTTCAGTTCAACTGAATGCTTTAAAACGTGAGAAAAAAAATCTTTTAAAGTTTTGACCCAAGTCGCTAAAAATGAAACCAACGTGGCTGCATTTGTAATTCTTTAAATAATTAGTTTCAGTCAATTAATTATAATTAAATTATTGTATTTTTACCCAAAACAATATTGTATTAATTATAATTAAATTATTGTATTGTCATCCAAAAAAATAATGTATATAAAATTTCAACTCAATTGAGCGCTTTAAAATGTAATTTATTAACAATTGAAAATTCCACCAAGATAAATAAATATATAGAGAGTGTGAGCTAATAGTAGGAATTGAAAAATTAAGATGTTAATGGATTAATTTATTCAATCAATAAAAAAAAAATCCATGAAAAAAGTCAGCTATTTTCAAAAGTGTAGCAGAAAATGAATTAAATGGTCTGCTTCAAATTTCACATTCAAATCTTAACATTAGTTTCAGAGATATTCAGGAGTAATTGGAAAAGGGGCCCACATATATATACACATAATATTCGACATAAATGATTAATATGCAAAATATTAACTTTTTCGTTTCAGTTCTAATCTTTTAACAGAAATTTTCTTCAAATTACTTTTTTTCACTTTAAAGCTTTTGCTATCTTATTTTCAATAGATCAAAAGGCATTGTTTCAATTCATGTTGTAAATACAAAAATATAAACAAACTGTTATTCCATTTTTCAACACTACATGAGAAGTAGGACAATTAAAATTTGTAGACTATAATACAGTCTCTAATCAGTTATCTATTTGGAAAGTGGACCATATATATTATATATAATGAGTTATTAAGGAGTTCCAAGAAAAAGTCTAAATACTTAAATGTATCAATATGTCATATAACTCCTTTTTTCCACGTTTTTCAGTAATTACGTTTTTTATAATATCTATTTTCATTCTTTTTGCCTTTTCAGAATTAGAAAATATTTATCTATTGACTGATAATAGTACTTTCGAAAAGTGTAGCCAAGAAAAATTTATGTAGTCAAACATTTGAGATACCCATTTACCATCTTTTTTTTTTTTTTTTTTTCATATGTCTGTAACTCATATAACTTCATATAACTCAGAAAATTTTTGAATGGAATTTTGTAAAATTTTTAATTTGAGTTAATTTTATATTGAAAAATCAGTTTTCCAAATGAAAAAAAAAATGGTGATGAACAGTGTGAAAAAAAAATTTAGAAATCAATCTTGGCTATAATTAAATATAATTAATTACTCATTGACAACATAATTTAAGTCCTTTGCAGTGGCGTAGCTACCGCCATATCAGCTGTACCAATGATACGGGGGGGGGCCCAAACTACAGGGCCCCAATATGAGTAACTACAGTCTTACTAACAGGGCTGTCATATCTAAAAAATGGTCCCAAAGGAATTTAAATACAGGGCCCCTTCAGAACTATCTACGCCAGCAGTCCTTTGAGTCATTAACAATGATAACAATTTTGGTGTAGCTGCCAGAAAACAACAAAAGTTATTTAAAATGACTTTTCTTTTTCTTCTGTTCGACTACTAAATATTAATACTTAGTTCTTAGCAAAGTAATTTTTATAAAATTACAAAAGTAAGTTAATAATGTAATGCTAAAAAAGTCAAAAGTATTATTTGTATATCTTTCAATGTGACACAGGTCAACAAATTTAATTTCCAGGATAGATTTTAAAAAATAATTTCCAAACATACCTTCTAAATAAACTTATTAGTAAGTATTGGGTGATGAATTAACATGTGATAACACTGATCCAAAGTATATCAATAATTTAATTTTCATTTTGATGCATACTTAAATATTTATTCATAGCTGAATTATAGAAAAGACTGATTTTTCATCTCTCCTCTCAGTAATTTTAATAAAATTTCAATATTTTACCAAATTTTTAAGAAAATTTTAAAGTATACATTTGCCAACATTATAAAAGAAGTTTATATTTGAATTCATATCCCAGACAATATTCAATGTTAAAATTTTAATGCTCTTAAAGAGTATAAAATCAATATTTTTAAATTTCAAACAGTCAATCCAATAAAGTTAAAAATTAATATATCTATAAAGTAGTGGTCTTCAAACTGTGCCCCACGTAATCCTGGGATTCTTCAAAGCATACCAAGAGGTTCCCCAAGTCATTGCAAAAATAGATTATAAATTTGAATGCAACAGAAGCATAATGTACACCCCTGCATTGCAGGGGACCCAGGAATCTATGGGGCCCAAAACCTATGTCATCTTATGGTTTTGCTGACCTTTGTAAGATCCAGCTTGGAACCCTTGTGGAGGGTCCTAATATTCTCCGTTATGCCACTGGAATGCAAAATGGATTCACATTGTCTATGAAGTTTGTATAACCAATATAAAGCTCATTCCTGTCAGTAAAATCGAAAATTTTATTTATAAATAACTTTAATTTGTTTTTCTTTTTTAACTTGTATTATAATATAATAAAATAATATTAAAATGTTCTTTCTTTATAACAATTGTGAATATTCCACTGTTTAATAACCCAGGTTCCACTAAATAATCTTATACTCATTAGTAAAATGTCTTCAGAGAACTAAATAGTTTTTTAATGGAAAATGCACCTTTTTCATAAGAGGAAAAAACATTTATAATGAAAGAAAGAGAACAACTTATCAACATATTGACAGATTCAACCTTAAAAACTAAATTTAAGCACAAACACTTAAATTTTAGGTAGCAAATTCATACAAAATACACGGAATTTCTCCCACAGCTATAAACACTTTAATGCCACTCAGAACAATGTATTTAAGTGAAAAATATTTCTGAATGTGAGCAGCTACAAAAACAAATTAAACATAGAATACAAAACCTGACAGCAGAAAATTTCAATAAATCCAGACCTTGACAGTTTGCATAAAAAAAAATGCAAACACACATATACTAGTTACAAAAATTAAGCATGGGTAAAAGACATTTGAATTACATACTACTAATAATAATGAGTAAATTATATCAAAATTACATTAAAATTTTTTAAAAACAAACAATACATTTTTAATTGTCTTTACATAAAGTATCAAAATGTCGTTCCACTATGAATATTTTAAGATATATTTTAAGTGTATGTTGTGAGGCACATGGGTTCGCCAATAACATCTTATAGTTCTAAAGGTCCTGTGAGCTGAAAAAGTTTGCAAACTACTGCTACAGAGTAATACTAATGGACAACCAGAGCCTTATTTCCCAAATCATTTAATACTTTTCAAGGATACTTATTCAGATGCAAAGATAAAAGCTAAAAAACAATTGCAGTACAAAGAGCACATTAAACATTTGTACTCGAGTAAAAAAACTATGTAAATTATTGAAATGTAATTTATCTTAAATTAGTAATATTGATTTCAAAAAGTTCAACTTATAATGATGATAATCAAATACTCATATATAAAATAATGTTAAATAATATTGTTCTGCTACATTTTTAACAATTCAGTAAAAATAAAAATTTAGCTGATAATGCACATTAATAGAAAAAAAATACAAAATAATGGTAATTAAAATATGTTATTAATTTCAAAATAAGATAGTCAAACAAATTGAATGGTGGAAACATTAGTTTTAGGTGAATATTTCTAACTAAATCTTATGAATTTGCAATAAACTACAGATAAAATATATTAATCATATGTTAGTCCTTTTATATGCACATTTTATGTTTCATATGTTATGAAACATAAAAAATTTGCCTTTATATATACAGCAAAATTTTAAATAACAAATAAATTACAAACTTTTTTTTGAATACAAAATAAAATTTTAATAATTTTGATTTTTTCAACAATTTACAAAAGATTAAAATTTGAATTTTTCAAATTGTATGACCATGTGCTCAAACAAATAGTAGTATGCAAAACATGTATTTGAAATCATATAACTGTATTTCAGTAACTAGAAGAGATTTTTTTTTAATTTAAAGTTTTATTCAATTAAAAAGTTGTGCAAGTATTTAAACATATAAGTATAATTTTCGACAAAATGGGCTTTAATTATTGAATTCTGATGAAAACTAAAACTGATTTTTAAAAGTGGAAAAAAATTATTCTTTAATTTTTGCCTCTCTCATCGTTTGAAATTAATAAGTATGCAAAATGAATATTTTTACAGAAAACAATGAAGTTATAGAGTGAACTAAAAAGTTCAAACCTCAAACAAATAATTTCTAGAAATAAATGAAGGAATATAATGTTAAAGGAAGTAAGTGTGTAAAATAGTAGACCTCAAATCTCAGAGAATAAATTGGAAAATTTAAGATACAGCCCAAGATTTAAAGATAGAAAAACATTTAAGCAAATAAACATTGCATCAATACTTCCAGTTGATCACATGAAATTCCACAAATAGAACAAGCAACTACCCTTCAGAGTAAACAGGAATTAACCTATGCAGTGGGTAATCTTGGCAACAAAGAAAGATTTTTTGGCACACTCCCATCAAACAAGTCAATGAGCAACATCAAACAAAGCACACACAAAATAGTTTCTTTTTTTGGTTCAGAGTGATTTTAATTTCTTCCTTTTTCATTTTCCTTATTTCACTACTCATTTTATCAGCTTGAATAAACTGAATACTCATAAAAAGATATAATTCATCATTTAAATTAAAAAGATCGAGATAAATAAATGACTCGGCTGATAATGAAATGTGAAACAATATTAAAGCTTTATACGATTAAGCAAAATATTAATCCCTTTCTTAAAAATTTCTTCATAAAGATATGCTACATTAAACACTGGAAGGGAAAATAATTTCCCCCCATATAAATAATAATAAAAAAAAAATTTTTTTTTTAATCTTTCAACATCTTTTTAAAAATATTTGGACAATATAAAAAAAACAAACAATTTTCTTCCTAAAATTCAAAACAACTATCTACATTTAATAATAACACACAAAAAAAATATTAATACAAAACAAAAATTAAAAATAAGATTATTTAAGCGCATAAGCAGCAGGACATGAGTTCTGATAAATATTTATTAATTTAATAATGGAAATTTATTTTAAAAGATTACTTCATTCACACATTAAGTTATTTAATTATATTTTTTCCCTTACTTAAACTTGTATCATAAATCATTTTATGAGATTCAACTTTTAATGTTCTGTACCAAATTATATAAATGTGTTAGTTCTCTAAAATTTACATAACTGTTATAATTTCTCCCTAAAAACAAGTTTTCTTTTTTTTTTCATCATAAAGACAGTGAAAGGATGATTATTGCTATTTCCAAATTTTATTTCCATGAAGACTTTTGTTGAGATTTTTTAAATTACCTCAATAATTCCTCTTTTACTGATGATTATACATTTACACATGTACCCTAATACATCTCATTAACATGATAGAATATATTCTAGTCACTATACAAATATATAAGTAATTTAATATTATAATTGACAATCTGTTATAAGTTTATTTTGCTTGATTAATAAATTTGCAAGACTCTGAAATTCTAGCACAAAAATCAGGGGTGTAGCTACTGCCATATCTGCCGTATCAATGATATGGGGCCCCCAAGCAACAGGGGCCCCAACATGTGTATCTACAGTCCCACTAACAGAGTTCTCCTATCTTAAAAAGGGCCCCGAAGGAATTTTGATACAGGGCCCACTCAGAACTAACTATACCAGTGGCACACATATAAAAGACTTCACATTGATCATTAATTCAATTTCTATTTTTTTATTGATTAATTTTGAAAGTTTATAAAATTCAAATCAAAATTAGTGTCTTAGAATATTTATGATAATGCAAATGTAACATAACAATACACATATTTAATATTCCTCACAATAACTCTCACTAGATTTTGAGTAGCATAACAGCTTGAAATTAGATACAAATACCTTATATTACAAATTAAAAGAATCTAATAAAACTTACAGTTAGCAATTTATTCTTTAAATATAGTAACATTAAAGGGAGATATTAAATTTAAATGGCATACTTACCATTATCTGAATTCTCTGCTTCTTCCATTTTAGGAACTTAATTCGACTTCGATCAAATGGGCGAAGCTTAGTTGCAGTGCCACTGCTAGGTCGATCTGTAAAACAAAAACTGAGTCTTAAAATACTGATTGATATTTTAAAAACATTAAGCTAGACGTTAAACCATGTAGAAAAATTTTTACGATTAAATTTCTGTTATTGCTATCTAGTTGGCCACTTTGATAGCACTAAAAGTAATATGAATAAATTAAGTGAAACTGATTTCAAATAATCTTATGGGCAATGTTTCTATAAAGCTCAAACAACAAACAAGCAAATTAAGTTTCATGCAAATAATTAAATCAATAACACATGTTTTAGTAATAAAACTGATACTGTTTCTTACAGTTTGTATAACATTGAAATTAACTTTAAAAGAGGTTTAATAAAATATTTGAAACAACAAAATACATCCCAACACCTAGAGGGAAAAAATATGAAAATGACTATAAATATATACATCCAAAATACTATATCTAATTGCCCCATGTACATACAATGCAAATAGGTTGGGGGGGGGGACCAGATTAATATAGGAAGCATAAGAAAAATATATTAAGTTAAGAAACATTAAAATCAAGTCAAGTATAAATGTCATGTATAGTTCATTTTTATCAGATTTAAATAATTATACCTATAATTTTTTAATGAAATTCATATTTAAATATCTCCAGGGATTAATTTAGAATAAAAAAAATTGTTTTAACTATAATCTAAAACTCAAAAAGTAAATAAATAAATAGTTATATTTTAAAGAAATTGAACACAATTTTAAAAAGTATAAGACATTTAAAAACAGCATAGAGCATTTACGGAAAGAAGACGGGAATAATCATATAATACATCCTAATATCTTTAGATTCACAGTAAATATACTTTGCAACAAGAAGGGGGGAGGGATTTGCACAAAGTTTGCAAATGAAATTGACTTATTCTTTTTTACCAGTAGAGAAATTCTCTTCCACCTAACTGATGACTAATTTATGCACTCTGACTGTACAAATTAAAAAAAGCAATTCATGGCGTACAGCCATGTTTTTAAAAAAGAAATCAATGGCTAGCATGAGGATAAAATATTGAAAAGTGATAAAATAATTAAATGAAAATTATTTTTATCATAGAAATTTTACTAATTAACTTTAACAAACAAACCTTTTATAAAAAAAATCTTATTTGTTTTTTAAAAATATATTGTTTGATTAACTGAAATTTTAAACAAATATAAGGCTCCAAATGTAAAAGTTTAACTTATACTAAAATTATCTAGATGTAATACATTGAAATAATATTCGTGTGCAATGTCTTAAATGTATAATGAAAATAATGGATTAATACAACAAAATTTAAAAGCTTATAATCCCCATTTTAAATTAATGAATAATAAGCAATATTTAAAAAAAGTACTAAATTGACTGCAATATATTTTTAACAAAATTTGACAGCAAATTACTAATACAGAATGTTCAAATATGATACAGGTTTCATATTGCTAAAATTAGAAATCTAACTAGATTATTTTAAGGTTCTAGGTTTTGAATAAAATTTATTAGATCAAATCAGGTTATTTATACTTCTATGTTTATTATTTCATAAAGTGACACCCCTTTTAACCTTTATATAAGGATAACACATTTATTATTACATTTACTCTCTCCCTATCACACACACCTGTCATCATAATATATTTCCCCTCTTTAAAAAAAACATTCTTTTCTAATTGATACCATGCATATCTTCTTATAAACAAAGACTTTAATTTTTTTTTTCTTTAAAAAAAAAACAACTTTAGAATATTGATACATTACATTATTATCTTGCAATAAATTTTTTTCAAAATGTTTTTCAGTCCAGATCAGGTTTTGATTGGATAAGCTTTTGAGAAATACAAATGAAAAATATTTTTTACTTATTACAGATAGAGATATGATAAATTTTTATAATTAACAAATATTAAAATTGTGTTGAGTAAATGCTTATACGGTGTGTGTGTGTGAATAAGAATGAATAAAAAGTATGTTTTGTACCCTACAAGTAATTACATTAGCATTGATTGCAGTAATAAAAAAGTTAACTAGTTAAAAAGTCAATGAATTTCCCACTTTACACATAAAATGGAAAAATAAAAAAAGGCTAGCATAAATGAAAGATTAAAAATGCCATTAGTAAAACTTAAAATTCTTTGATTAAATACACGAAATAAATAAAATATGAATAAAAATAAAATAATAGTAGATCAGTGGTTTTCAAACTTTTCCCAATATCAACCTCTTAAAAGAACAATTTTCTTTACAGACGTCCCTTAAATTTTTCTCCATATAATATACTGCGTATATAATAGAATCATAATTCTAATAATAGCACAAAAAATTTATACACAACAATTTAAAGAATATGAATAGAAAATTAGAAAAAGGTTTATTAGATCCATTTTATATTTTATACTACAACAATCCTTTTTAGATGCATAGATCACACCTCCTTATGAATTTCTATATATTCTATCTATACATATTAAAACAAATATTACTCTCTAACAATTACAGACCTTGAAAATAAAACTTTTTAAAACATAATTAATTGATTTTAAAACATAAAAAAAATTGTATTGACCCCAACAAACTCTAGGAAATACTATAGACTCTTTTTTCAGTGGCATAGTTAATCCTGAGTAGACCCTGTATCAAAATTCTTAGGGGGAGGAGGGGGTGCCCTTTTAAAAAATAAATAAAAATGATCGCATTTATAAAAAATATCACACATGTTGGGGGTCCCATATCATTGATACAGCGGTAATTACACCCTTTCTCTTTTTGAACTTTCATAGATCCTCAGGGGATAATCTGAAAAATGTTGGGAATCCTTGTAATAGATGAAACTATCTTTGTGAGATAATAATTTAACATGACTGAATATTTTTAAATTATTTATTTTTTATACATAAGTACCATTTAACTAACATAAAAAAATTTTATGCACTGACAATTCAAAAGAAGATTCACAATAAATCTAACATATAAACAAAGCACTTTTCAGCTCTTTTGAAAAAGAACAATGATCTAAAACACTAACCAGAAATATTTCTGTTAAAAATACGAAATATTCAAGTACTAATTTTATCATTAGACAAATTAACAGTTTTATTAATTCCTTTCTGAAGACAGTCAATTTATTTTAAAATGGGTAATTTTAATAGTACAGAAATTTTTAAATTTAAAAGCAAATAAAGCTATTAACAGTTTACAACTAATGAAAATATATTTATCTTTAAGATCATTTTTGATTAAAATTAATATATTTCACATGCACTAAAAAGTAATATAATATTTGTTATAATTAGAAAATAAATAAATAATTCAAAAATTTTCTAATTCCCAAAATATATTTCTTCAAACTTTTAATAGACTTTTACATGATTTTTTTAAAATACTTTTAAGGAAAAAATATTTCTATTATAAAAAATCAATTGGTTGCTGTACATAATAGCAATATATTTACCAACCACTTTTCTTTAAAATAAAACTGGAACAGAGGATTTATTAATTTTCACATATGAAAGAAAGTCAAAGCCAAAATTTTCATGTCATAAAAATATTGAACTTAACATTATTCTATGTTGACAGAATTTACAAATCAATTTTATTATGTTTATGCATAAAATTCACTAATTATCAGCAACCTTTTCATGCACAATCACAATCTATAAAATATCACACAGACTGTGAACATTTCTTTGTTGTAAAATAATTCTCCAATCTGAGTTTGAATACTAACATTTTTATAATTTGCTATTTAACATAAAAAAAATATATATATAGTCTTATAAAAATTTTAAAAATAAACTAACATTAAAAAATGAAAATTTTCAAAGAATTTTAATACAAAAATATCAAGCAATTTGAAATAGTTTTTTTATACATAAAACAATTTTAGTTGACTGGAATATTTTGAAAATAATTTTCAAATCAATGAATAAAAAAGGAAGAAATCTAGTCAAACTACAGATGTTGTTCAATATTATACAAATACAAAAAAATTAGATAGAAATTATTGGATCTTATTTAAAAATCAGACAAAAATATTAGCTTTAAGTGAAATATTTATTTCCATACTAAATTTTAAAAATTTTCTTAAATATATAATATAAAATGTATCGAAAAATGGGATAAAACTTTTTTATTACACTCAATTTCCTTTTCCAAATACATTTATAAAAAGTTAAAGGTTACTACTATTAATAGATTTTTTTTAAAAAAAAATATTTTTTTAAAATTTGCTAAATTCTACTTTTAAGTGTAATAATAATTATTTCTGTTTGTAAATTTTCATTTAAAAAATAAGCAAGGAAAACTTTTAACTTATCTCCACATTTTGAAATAACTGACCAAAACAGAGTATTTGATATACATCTATAAACATTTCTTTGAATAATTAATAAAAAGATAAGATGTAAAAAGACTTTTTGCATTATTAAAAAATATATAAATTAAACAAAAAACTTTAAAAGAATTTCATAGAACTTCAAAGCTAATCATTTAAATCTACTTTTAAAAAAGATTTTCTTTAAATACTCTAAACTAATCCACAGATATCATATAATATAAATAATCTAAGCATAAATAAAATATCTAGGTGGAGTTTCTTTTAACTTCAAGAGAAGTCTCCAAGATTTTCTAAGGAACATTAGCTAACATTATAAAAAACTCAATAAGTGACATTTTTAGATACTTTACTTTGTTCTCCTGTTATATAATGAGTGATACTAGGAGCAGGAAAAAAGATGCTGATGAATTAGCATCTCTTGAAACATCATTAACCATGGTTAAACTAAAAAATTGTGATTTGGAAAGTGCTACTTTTGTTAAGATAAATGCATTTAAATTTTAAAAAAGATTTAGAAAGTATTTATTAACAGGCAAATAATAATGCAAGAAATCCAAATAAATATAAAAAAGTCATTACTTTTATTTAAGTTGTAATTTTTTTTATAAGTTTACTTTCAAATTTTTAAACAGAAAAAAAAATTCATAAATGTATACATGATTTTCTAACTTTATACAGAAAATACAAAAAATTATAAATGTGCTGCAAAGCCCCAATCAACATATAATCAAAATCAAAAACCTTTCAAAGGCTACATTTATTTTTTCAAATGTTCAGAAAATTGTAATTTAATAATTTTGTGAAAATTTAATAACGTTAATGAAATGAAAAACAATTATGTAATTTCTTTATATTTCTTATAAAATAAAGATTAAAATATACATATCATGGAAGATCAGAAATACTGTGTATGTGTGTGAACCAGTTAAATTTATGTTCAATTTGAATTTAAAATGGGTTACTGATAACGAATTTTTTAAATTTTGAATCAAGATCAGATTATAAGAACTTAATCAGTTGCAATTGATTGTTCATTAGCATCCCAATCTGAAGCTACATGAGGATTATTGACAATGGACTTCCAAACTTTGAACAGTAGTCCAGTGACAAGGATGTTAATTGAGCTGGTCTCACACTTTCCAAACTTCCATCCATACCAACATGAGGACTTAGAACTTCAACAGATTTAATATGCACGAATCTCTCCATGTGGCAAGTTTTCGTGACAAAAGGACTCAAACCCACGAATTGACAGAAATAATGCTGGTCATGAGTTCACAACCTTAACCACTTGGCAACTAGAGTCAAAGAAAGCCATTAGAGCTTGTACGTCACTTGTATAGTTTTACCATTTGAAGATTTTAAGCCAAAATTATTTCATTTAAAGTTCCAGAAATCTATATGCATATATTCAATAGAATCAACACTTTGATCTTAAGGTCACTGCTTTTTTTATTGGACTACTAGTGATTAGAAAGAATGGATTGATTCAGACAGAAAAGAGAGTAGGGATATAAAGTATACTATTCTTGATAGGATAATGAAATTACAATATGATGTTAATATCAGAATATTTTTACATTTGAAAAGTCCCAAGATTTGATTCCAGTTCTTTCACATTATGTAACAGCCTCAAGCAACAAAGGTACTTGAGTTGGTCTTGCAAAATAGAATGATTATTAACTAGGCTTAATAATCACTATAACTTGATGTATAGCAATTGATGTGGTAGCACAATATTATAAATTTTCTTCCAAGCTGTAATATCACATAAAACAACTTTATTTAGTAAAAGAATTTTTTTCTTCTTACTACATTATGAAGTAAAAAATTATTTTACTCATAAGTTATAACATTTCTAAAGATTATAAACTTTTAAATCAGCATTACTTTTTCTCATCATCCTAAGTATGAAGTCCAATTTAAATTAATAGGAAAAAATTATTTATGATTTCAAAATAAATTAGTAAATATAAGTAAATTAATAAATTCCTTAAACTATGAAAGAGATTAAAATGATAACATAACGGAATACTTTCTTATATGAAACACCCCCGCATATATAACATTTATGTATGTAACTCTTATTCGTATATATTCTTTACTATTACAATAAAACAAGGTTTTCTACGGCAAGAAAGATTTTAGTATTTTTCTTAGATACACTTTTTATTTTATCCTAAAAGAATTTTGTTTAACAACATTCAAAGAATTTTTTAAAAAATATGCAATTTATATATATATATATAATGAAACATTTATAACAAGACTAAAAATGACATTAAAAAAAATTTAAAATAAAGAAAAACTTGTATAATTTTATTATTTTTTTCTTCCCTTTCCTCAATAGCAAATGAAAATACTAAGTTATACTACAAATTTTGTACTCTCAAGTGGAAGTATATCGAAATACAATATTAATAATATTATAAATACTAATGTGGGTAAGGGGAACTGCATGGGTGTATATATATATATATATATAAAGGAGAAAAGTGACTCACTCATCATGATATTTCCGGACCTATTAGACCTACAGATTTGAAATTTTTTATGCATGTTCCTCTCATGGAGTAGATTCGTTAATAATGGATTTTACGAAAATTGACCACCACGGGGGGTTATAGGTTAATACTCCCGTTTTTGAAGTATTAGACCTATAAACTTGAAATTAGGTAAGCAAATTTTTTTCATGGAGTAGAGGTCTGCTACAATAGGAATTTTGCAAAAATCAACCCCTAAGAGGCGTTGCGGGGACATAAAAGGCTTAATAGATAAATATACCCTTTTTTGAACTATTAGACCAAAAAACTTGAAATCTGGTTGGCACTTTCTTTTAATGGGGTAGAAAAAGTTTACAAAAGAGTTTTGTGAAAATCGGCCCTTGAGAGAAATTGTTAAGGTTTAAGAAGGAGTGTTATATGGATAAAAAAAAACTTCCTGTTTTTGAGCTGTTTGATCCACATACTTGAAATTTGGTAAGCATGTTTCTTCTGATGAATAGATATCAGCTAAGAATGGGTCGAAGGGGAAAAGCCCTGTAAATTAGGGAGCTGCAGAGCTTATCCATAGAAAAAATTTCCATTTTTCAACTAGTAGATTTAGACTTTAAATTTGGCATGCATGTTTATTTTGTTGAGTAGAGATCTACTAAAAAAGCTTTTGCGGAAATCCAGAGGGGGTTACGAGAGCAAAAAAGATAATTTGACAACAATTTTGGAAATTCAAGTCCTGTTCTTTTTAAATCAAGAGGTGAGAGTTATAAAAATGTTTGTCAATGCATTTGAACAGGTAAACAAATATTCAAACAATATCATGAAATACCCAGCAAAGCTGGAGAGTAATGGCTAGTATATCCTTATATAATCATCAAATTAAATTATACATTAATGATACTATCAGATTATATTTATAATTCAAAAACATCAATTCATTTGTTCAGAATATTATTTGAGAAAATAATAAGTTAAAATAATCTCAAAAATCAAATGTTAAAACAGAAATAAATGTAACTTTATTAGCTGACAGAAAATTATACAAATATTCTGGTACTTAGGTATTAGGCACCACATGAATCACGTCGTTTTTCACCAAAATCTGACTGATTGGTTTTTTTCCATATAAAACACGTTAGAATCCTTGTTGTTTTGATATTGAGACGTGATTTGCCTGGTGCCAAATTTGCTGCATTGATGCTAATATGTAAGTACCAATATTCCTTTAGCATGTCTTAAAACTAACACAAAAAAAATCCAAATTAAAATTTTTTAAGACAAAAATAGGGAACAAATAGGACAATAAACCCAAACAAGAACATAAACACATCAGGTACGGGATATGTATGATACTATCAAACGATTTCACCAAATGAAAAGACTTTGCCAGTTAAAAAAATATTGTCATTGTTATTATTGTATTCAAACATGAATGAGAGCAATTTTCCACCGCTGGAAGCATATCCTGGCATTTGGTGACATCTTTTGATTTGATAAAATTAATTGATGATATTAATATATAAGCACTGAGATCCTTGGTTTAAAAAAATTCTTAACAGACTTCAAGTCCATTAGTAGAAATTTATTATTTATATGGCATTATCAAAAAAAAAAAAAGCACCAGCAGAATAATATTGAATAAAAAATGTTCAATGATATTTAATATCAATTTAAAAATCATAAAATAAATAAACTTTAATAAGAACTGTAATAAAGATTTTTTTTTCATTTGAAATAGAAAAAAAAAAATAGATATAACAATTTAAAATAGTAATAACATCAAGTATATATTCAAATATTGTCTTTAAAAAATTAGAACTTATTAATAAATGGAATTTTAAGTTAATAATTACAAATGATATATATATATATAAAGTTACCAAAATTCAAATGGCAAAAACTTAATAAATAACAATATTTAACAGCCATGCATGAAAAACAATTTGTTTTTACTTTTTGCATTCAACTGTCGTTTTCATGTATACAAACTCAAAAAAAAAAGAAAAAAATTCTTCATTAAAAACTCTAAAAAGTTTTTTAAGTTATAAGTGAAGATTGAGCAAGATTTCATCATAAGTAAGTAATCATGATCACATGGATTTAATGAACTTCATATAAATTCTGAGTTAATCAATAAAATCTATATATATATATATATTTACAAAAAGGAATATTATAAATATATACACACACATACAAAAGAAAAAGCATATATTTACCTTAAAGAAATATAGGGTATCCTTACATAATCCTGGGTAAAGTTACTGAAATTTGATACATTACACAAAACGATAAAATAACAGTGGCACTGCCACTAAACAGAAATACGACACAGGCAACCAAATGCCAGTCTTTTACACAAATGAACAGGTTAGACACTTACATAGTAGATTCTTGCTAAAATCAGAAAGTGAAACACCCAGCAGAAGTGTCTTGAGCTTCTGCCTTAGACTTGGCTTTCCTCCAGAATTTATTTTAGAACGCAGCATCCTTCCGTGCCAATGTCAGACAACAGCTCTATTTTTGCCAAGATGCTGACATGTACACACTTTTAAGACGTAGAATCCTTAGGAAAAGGAAGTGGAAATCAATTATGGTGGATAATAAAATAGAAGGATACTTTTCAAAAAATGCATTGATTTTTGATTGACTGAATCAATGAGATATTTAACAAAACAAAACTATAAAGGCTAATGAAGAAACTAATGAGGAGAAACTTATAAACCAAATAAAAACATAACATTTTTTTCCCCTTACAAATATACCATACATTTAGTATTTGTAAAAGAGTATACAATGCAGTTGAATACAGTAGGATTAACATAATTAGACAAGGTGCAACATCTACATATATTTTTAAAGAATTGGTTAAAAATCTTCTAAAGAAAATAATTTCAAAGTACTACATTAACTTCCCTCAAATTATAAAAATTAATTATATAATAATGATAAAACTGGATAATAACATTAAAATTGAAAAGCCTTATCTTCATATTTTATAGATAATATAAATGAGACAATACTCTGTGTACTCCCCCCCTCCAAAAAAAATTGTATGTTTGTAACAGAAAAACAACCACATTTAATAACATTAAAGTAGAAAATATAGTTAAAAACTTGAACCATTGCATTTAAATACTTCATTAAATGGTTAACATGAATTAAATGATTTTGATGCAACCAAATTGTCATTAAATATTAAGCAAATAATACAATTTAGAATAAATTATTTACTCAAAAACCAAAACAATTTTTACTTTAAATATACAATTCTTTAATTATCAAAAAAAATATACATTATTTTAAGATAAACTGTGTGTTAAGTACATTGTTATGAAAAGTCATTTGTAGCCATCTTATTTAACTAAATTATATAATAAATTTAATACAATTTAAGCACTAAAATAAAAAGATAAAAACTAAAATATATAATCAAAGACTTAGTGTTTTTTTTCCCTTGGATTGATATACACTTTTTTTTTTTTTTTTTTTTTGGATATTTAAGCTTGATAAATTGATGAGATGTAATTAAATTTCTAAGCAAAAAGTTTTAAAATTGCATGCAACAAATACTGAAAATCTTCACCTAGTATATTTATTCTTTTAGATGAAGAAACAGGCCATTTAATTTTCGAACTTCTGCACTTCTTAAAACATTTCAATCCAAATTATTTCGAACATCAAAATGCCGCGGCAATATATGAGTAGCAATATTTTTAGAATGCCCAAATTTTAAAGATACAGATACATTAGTGTCAACAATATTTTTTAAAAAACAAACAAATTCCCTGTTTAACTGACAACATTTATTAACCTGTTTTAAAAAAATGGAAATTTGATAAACACAAAAAAAAGAAATACACGGACAAAACACAATTGATTCTTCTCAACAATTACAATTTTTATTATTTAATCTTATACTTTTATTAATAAATTTGAAACATTTTTACTCAGTAATTGAGATGTGTTAAGAGGAAGAATTGTTTCAAATCTTTTGCATAAAAAAACCTTTAATTTTTAGAAACCATATTAGGCAAAGCTTTTATTCACATTTCAAAATTTGATACCGAAAATAGAATAAAAATCGTTGCCAACACAGAAAGAGGAAAAATAAATATTTTCCTTGAATTTAAAATTCATTTGCTCTATTTAATGTTTTTAATTGATTTATTGTTTTTATGTCACGTGATTGTGTAAGTGTTTATTAATGTCGCACTAGAAAGCATAATCCCCATAATTTTGAACTCTGGTCAAGTGACGAAGACGACATCTGTGCTGGCACTCATTTCTCCGAACTTCCAACAATAGGAGGTCCTTAAGTCTCAACAGATTTATTGTGCATCAGCTCCTCTACATGGCGGGTCTTCAGTGGCTCTAGAGCTCGAACTCAAGACACACCGGCGCGAATCCTTGACCATAACCATTGAGCTACTGCGACCTTATTAATGTCACCTTTTGAAGCTAAATGAAGGTTATTGTCCAATTTGGTGTGAAGATAACAAGTAAAC
>BMAV01012932.1:263389-293822 GCA_019973955.1 Trichonephila inaurata madagascariensis
AAATACTATCCATAAATAATATGATTGCATATTAATTGTTATTTCAATTGAATTGTATTATATTGTGTCAATAGATGTGAAAACCAGATTGATGATAATTTTAATTGAAACATTATTAAATTTCAAATTTTAATACTAAAATTTCTAAGTTTTCACTTTTATCGGCAGCCTCTATAACTGCCAATTTTTTTAAAAAATAAAACCCTTTTTAGGAAAGTAGTCTGTGAACGCCACTGTATACAGTCGTGGGGTTGAGACACGATATCACTGACATCTTGAAGTGTAGCAAGTTTGATGCCAGTGGCGTAACATACACCTCTGCCTTGCAGGGAAGGGGCAAAGTATGACTGACGCCATGTACGGCTTGAGGCCCAAAACTTGACTTAGCAGGTGGAGGCCTAATATTCTCTTTTACGCTACTGGTTAATGCATATTAAATCTGTCGAGGGTCAAATTCTACGTAATGGTTTTGGAAATGAGATGCCAGCTTCATTAAATTGACCACTGTCCAAAATTACAAGTCCCTTCGCCAATGGCCCTCATGTGGCTTCACAAAAGGAGAAAAAGTTAATTAACAATTAATCAATCAACGATGCATATTTTAAAACCCACCAACCAATCAGGAAGTATGTATATCAGGGGAAAATAAATCTCTTAATACCTAATTATCTGCCACCTACCTGCAAATGGCAAATTTTAAAGCATCCTGAAAAATAATTTCATATATATTCCGTACACCCTTCCACAGGGGATTTCAATGGGAAATTTCTCTCCTGAAATCAAGGAAAGACGCGAATAGATCCTTCACATACAATAAACTTACTTTAAAAGAGATTTGAGTTACACAGTTCCTGTATCTTTCACCTCTACATATTCTGCATCCTTTCCCACATAAATTGTAAAATAGATTTTGCTATCATAAGAATCCCCATTTAAACATAACATGTATCAATGTCTCAAGCAGTAGCCTAAGCTTTATTTAATTAGCTTTTTAGCAATATCTCTGCTTCCCTCCCACCCCTTAAAATTTATCTAGAGCAGGTGCCAGAAACCTGTGATATGTGTACCACATGTGGTACATGGACCAATTCTCAATGGCATTCAACAAAGATATGAGATAAAGTTAAATAACTCTTTCTCTCCATCTCAAGCATTTTTATTTAAAGGTCATTTCTTACTTTTGATTCTTTGATGTAAAACGATTATGCTGAATCCGTTTTTGTGATTTATGTAAAAAGAACAATCCCTGTTTAAATGTGACTCATTCTTAGCGTGAAATATTCAATTCAAATCAAAACAATTGTGTAATACTCTCATAATGAAACCACTTATTACTGTAGCTGGGGTATTTTTGGAGCGCTTAGCCTTATTCGGCTTTTATTTCCTGTCTGAGGGTATTGAGATAGCATGAAGAAATGATTATACTGCCCATAAGTGAATTTTAAGTATTGAGAAAATTACGTTAACAAAGTTAATAATTAATCACTTATTGCTGCATTGTGAAAAAATCTTCAGAATTATTGAATTCATCACAACAACTCTTTATCCTTCCCCTATTAATGTAGTTACGATAACTTTCCTTTTTTTCTCTTTTTGTAAAAATAGATACAATTAATTGACTGACCGATTGCTTATTAACGTCACACTTTGAAGCACACACAAGCTCATCTTAAATTTTTCATATTTTTTTTATTTGTTTTACTCTGGCTTAGCCTCAAAAAATATTCTTAACATCTTGAAATTAGAGAATATGTTTTGTTTTTTGCAAAAATTACAGTTTAAATAGCCAATGGTTCCTACTTTTTACGCATGACAAGTATACGTGTCGATCACAGTTAACTTGTTTATATAATAAAATAAAAAAATTAATAAAATATTTTGAAATTTTAACAAAGCTATGTTATAAACAAATGTATGAATTATAATGTTGCAAATTTTCATGAAAACTGCAACATTTTTCTGTCAGAAAATGTGTGCTTTGCAATTACTTTAGACTTGTACACGATTTCTTGTGTACGTAAGACAGCAGTTGTTCTTGTTCATTTAGTAGCTCATAAAGACACACATACATACATATTTTATTTCATTCATTTAATAAACACAGCATTTTGAAAAAATTTCAGAGATAAAGTGATTTTTTTTATTTATTCAACTGTGATAGAATTTAATCTGAAATTTTAACATGCTTAACTACAAATGTAATTCTGGAAAAGTTTTTTTATTCTACTTAAGTACTAAAATAAATGTAGATGCTTCAAATTTTTAATGGTCACACAACTAATTCATCAATTACTATACAAAAAGTTTTTGGACAGCATTTTATGGAGCTAAAGCTCAAATTTTCATTTTCAAATACAGTTAAAATCAGTTTCTGAATTGAACCATTAAAAAATTTAGAGATTTAACTAAATGCTTTTAAGAATAACATGAAAAAACATTAAAAGTAAACATGCAGTTTTAAAAATTAGGGCTTTAATCAAATTTCACAGCAAAAAATAAATTTTCTAATTATTTTCTGCTCACACACACACAAATTCCTAGTAAACAGAAGGGGAACAGGGAGGGAAGCATACCATGTAAAGTTAGATTATTTTTAATATATTTTAGTACTCTTGTTCAAATTTTTAACATTTAATTTAATAATTATTCAACATAATCAAATATTTTTAAATTTATTTTTTAGTTATGAAAATACATATATACTGGTATAAAGTTACAAAAGTTTCACTGAAATGTATACGCAATGTCAATATATATATATGGATTATATAAATAACTGTAATATACTATAGTTATGAAAAGCTTTAATAAATTATTAATCAAAATCACAATTATTTATGGTTTATTTAACATGCACAAACCTCATTTATACACATGAAAAGCCTTATGCATGATCAGGTTTGAACAGCACAAATCACACGTTTTAAAAACATAAAAATTTTGTAACAATTCATTTGCAGACTATTTGATATAATAATGTCAACAGTTAAGACTTAGTTCACAATTTAAAAAATATTTCTGATTTAATAATTTGATATTTAAATAAAAATCGAATCTCGGAAAATATAGTTAATTTCAGGAAATAAATTGTTGATAAAAGCAAGGACTACTAATGGAAAACCAGCTGGGTTAATTTATTAAAGACTTAAGTATGCTTCATATTCAGTAAAAATACAAAATAGGACATTTTACAATTGTAAGTACATGATAAATACAAAATATCATATTAAAAAATATTCTGAAAAATATACATATATGATTGATTGAAACAGTACAAAATAATAGCTTAGAAGATCAGAACAGTACCATAAATGATACATTTTGTAAACAACTATTTTTTTTTCTTTGTTTAAAAAAAGCAAACATTATCAATGAGTGAAAAAGAGTATTTAAACAAATTACCTTTTAATGCTTTTGTAAGTTTGCATTTACATTAACTTTTTATACTATGATATTACAAAACAAGCACATTTATATATACTCATTAAAATACCTCTTTAATGCAAACTAAACACATTTCATTTCAAAATGTTTAAAAAGGAAGGAATGTATAAGCAAAATTTCAATATTATCAGCATAAATTGTTTTAAATAGGAAAAAGTTATGACATTTTTTTCAAAAAGACATTTCTTCACATTAGCCAATATATATGTGTATATGCTCTTAAAGTATTTTAAATGAACAATAATTATACAACACAAATGCTGTGTATCTTTTAAAACACATCTTATTAAAATACATAGTTTAAAATTCACCATAAAAACATATTGATTGATGTAAACAAATTTATAGTAAAAATAATGATACTATAAATTGGAACATTATCATTACAGGAAAAAAAAGAAAACATGCACAAATTTTAATAATAAAGAAATACTGATTTTTTACAAACTCATCAAATTTACTTTTTAAGTTCAGTATCAATAATTTTTATGTTTTCCAGTACTTATTCATGTTAAATAATGGAAATGTTTTATTCACCATCGAGGATATTTATCACAAAATGGTAGATGTTGATATACTGCATTTGCATCGGGAAATTCACGAACACACTGCCAACAAAAATGAGAGGCACAACTACCGCATGTCATATGATCACAACCTCCATTTTTTTCAATTGCAGTTTTGCATTTTGGGCATCTTTTGCACTCAGATTTAGTCTCTTGCCATACCTGGGAAGAAAAATTTAAAAACAAGTTACGTAAGCTATTGGACTTAAAATGCAATAAAAAAAAGCATGCATATATTTAAAAAGTATATATGATTAGGGACAACAGTTATTTCTACTGTGATTTTTAAATAAATATACCATAAAATGATTTCTGTTCAAAATATGTTAAAAATAAATTAATTCAAATAATACATTTTTTTTTCTTTTAGAACTAGTATAAATGGTTACTACACCAGTAAAATCCCTCAACATTTTTTGATAGTTTTAAAAGTGGATCACTAACAATACAGTTATATACTTCGTTTTGATATTTACCTCATCACTGAAAAGTATTCTAATGCTCTAGCAGGACTAAATTAATTAAAACTTAGAACAGTAGATTTTGGTAATTTGCATCAACGAACTTGTGTATTGCTTATCCACTCGCATCTGTGGTATTAATGTCTGTTCTTATCTCTTGAAGTATTATAACAAACTTTACTGTTGCACAGGAAGTCCCCATCACTGATATAAGATGTGAAGTATATTTACGATTAAAATGTGCTAATCTTTCTAAGTAAATTACAATTTCTGGTTGAATAGCTTTTGAGGATCTCATTGCTGTATTTTTCAGTGATAAGCTATCCTGTATGCTGATGATGATATTGATATGATAGCTTGCACTCTCTCTGCTTTGAAAGAAGCATTTCTTGCCCTTAAGATTGCAGCAAGTCGAATGGGCCTTGTTATAAATGAAAAAAAGACAAACATATGCTCTATTTTCACAAAACACAGAATCACTAATCCTTTTCTTGAAATAGATTCATATAAATTTGAAACAGTTTAAAAGTTTTACCTACTTAGGATCAATTATTAACTCATGAACAGAATATCTCATGAAATCCAGAATCGATTATAAACCTGGCAAATAAGGCTTTTGGTGAACTGAGGAAGTTTTTAAAATATAAATTTCTTTCAAGAAACAGAAAATTTTTAATTTACAAAACTCTTACAAGACCAGTTCTGACACATACATCTGAGACTTGGACAATAACAAAACTGGGAGAAAATCAAACAGCATCCTTTGGGAGAAAAATACACTGCGGGCCACCGTAAATACAACACCCTGAAGGAAGCATGCAAATAACATGAAATTTACAACATGCATTAGCAGAGGTGAGATATGCAAATGATTAGAATTTCAGCACAGACACACATCCCGCACACCTGTGGTGTCACCTTAAAGCGCTATTTAAGGTTTGGAGATTTCAGCGATTTCAAGTTCGGCAATTGTGTTTTTTCAAAAACGATCAGTTATGTGTCGTAGAAACCAGCGATCAGCTTTTGATCAAGTATATGAGTTGGACAGAGGAAGGATAGTGGCCTGCCAAGATTGTGGATTATCTTTCAGGGAAATCGGTAGTTGTGTTGGACGAAACCAAACAACTGTAATGCGGATATGTGACCGTTGGATGCAGGAGGGTACGACGAACCGACGTGGTCAATTGCGTCCACCTCAGTGCACCACTTCACGTGACGACAGGCAAATTGTGTGCATGGCAATGACGGATCGCTCATTTACATCACGAACCATAGCACAGCACACTTGAGTCTGTAACGCATCATTCAGTGTCTGCGCATACCATTTGACGCCGTTTACAGAAGATTGGTCTCTCCGCAAGACATCCATTGCTTGGTCTACCCTTGATGCAGAACCACAGAGGTCTCCGCTGCCAATGGTGCAATGAAAGAAGGACGAGGGCGGCAGAATGGAATGAAGTTGTCTTTACTAACGAGTCACGCATCTGTCTGCAACACCACGATGGTCGGATTCGAGTCTGGAGACACCGTGGAGAGAGGATGCTGAACATCTGTCCTGCACCGGGTATTATGGTATGGGGTGGTATTGGATATCACTCTCGCACTCCTCTAGCACGCATTGCTGGTACTTTAAACAGCCAGCGCTACATCTCCGAGGTGTTGGAGCCAGTTGTCCTTCCTTACCTTCAGGGCTTGGCCACAACCATATTTCAACAGGATAATGCACGACCACACGTGGCACGCATCGTCCAAAGGTTCTTCATCAATCACCAGATTGAATTGCTTCCCTGGCCGGCTCGCTCTTCGGATCTTTCGCTGATAAAAAACATGTGGTCCATGGTTGCTCAACTATTGACCCAGATTACACCCCCAGCTGCCACATCAGATCAACTTTGGCAACGTGTGGAAGCTGCTTGGTCTGCTGTACCCCAAGAGCACATCCAAAGTCCCTTTGAATCAATGCCGAGGCATGTGGCAGCGGTGATCTCCAACAATATCGGCTACTCTGGCTACTGATTCTGGCAGGAACTACACTTCACAGAATTCTATAAATTTTATCATTTGATACTTGGTCAACATGTTATCTACAAAATAAATTTTGTTGTGCTATCTCTTGTCTTTCTTGGTGTTGCATTTACGGTGGCCAGCAGTGTACTTTGAAGTATACTTGGAGGTGTAAAGGAAAACAATAGATGGAGAAGAAGATGCAATTTTGAATTATATGGAATTTATAAACAACCTGACATCATTAAAATAAATAGAATGAATAGGATGGTCCATATAATTTGAATGCTAGATGATAATGTTGTCAAAAAGATACTGCAGTTCAAAGTCACAGGGATTCAGAAACGTGGAAGACATAGGCCGAGATGGACAGATTCAGTGGAATAAGACTTTAGGATTATAGATGAGAAAACTTTGAGAATGAAGGTAACTGTGGAGGAAACTTCAAAGGAAGGCATCAGCATACGAGGGTCTGTCTTGCCAGATATGATGATGATGAAGCTATCCTGCGATGTTAAGGATTTTTAAGCAGAAATGCAAGTTGATACATCCTAAGCTTTGAGTGGTTTCAGAATACAATTTTCCCTAAATGAAAATAGTATAACAAGGAAAAAATATGCAAATAGCAAGTTTTGATATCTTGAAGTTGAATATCTATTTAAGAAATGTTTCTCCAAATGTCTAGTCACTTCCGAGTCATGGGTAATTGATTATACCTAATCTATTGCAGCAGAATTAAAATAATTAAAGTTTAGAACAGTAGAATTTGGAAATTTACATTGATGCACTCACTTATTTGTCAGTGTCTATGCCTTAACTGTTTGAAATGTTTTTATCTCTTACCATATTAACAAGTAGTGTCAAGTTTTATGGGAGCACAGTAAAACACAGCTTGGTAAAATATATTATTACAACATGTGGGCGATTTGCATAGCCAATGACTCCAATTATTTGGATAATAGATTTATTAATAGAAAAGGGCAAACAAATGAATAAATGAGGACAAATCAATGCATATACACAAAGATGGTAAAGTAATGGAAAAATTTACTCATTATAAACAAGCTTTAAAGGGCTCCATAAACAGCTTTCTAGTACAGTTCCACTAGCAGGAACTCAGGCAGGTAAAGTCTGTCTTATCACAAACTTTGTACAAACAGATTTTGAGCTCAACTGAATGACTTCTGAAATACAATGAACACAAAAACGCTCGACACAAATGAATACAATGGTCCCGACAAACTACTGTGTATTTGCATACATTTTTTTTTCTCATAGCACAAAACGAAAATTGTTTAACATGAAGTGATTTCTCTTCTAGAGAATAAAAGTTTCTTTATTTTTGGACTGCCCTACATTATCATTGGAAGAATTCATTGTATGAGATGAAGATAATGAGTGTACAGCATCAAAAATGGCAGACAAAGACATTTTGGAGTTTACTCAAAGCTCAAAAAATATCATTGATGCAGATTCCGAAGACAAAAATGAAATGAATAATGCAGCTCCTGTTCCCACATCATTTGAAATGAGGAACATCATGAAAAGTATATTTAGTTATTTAGACGCACTCTTTCCAATGGTGAACTGAATAACAAAATAGACGGCATTGAACAATTTGTAGACAATTTGATGCTTAAAGAAATATCAGATTATTTTCAAAAACTCAATAAACATTTTGTTTTTCAAAAAAACGAAAAATTTACATTAAGTTTGTGAATGTTTTCATTTCATTGATTTACATTAAATACATGCATATATACTTATCTATGTAAATAAAATATACTCTAAGAAATTTAAATTTGTTGAATATATGTTTAATATTATTTGCAACCAGCTGGTATACCCGTTTTTCACACAGGTGAATTTAAAAATTAAACAATGCAGACTGAAGGAAAAAGATGTTTTTAATGAGTTAATTTTACGTGAATTGTAAATTAAACAAACAAACAAAAAAAAGCTTTTTGCATATCTCAGCTGAACAAAAAAACCATGTTTTCTAAATTTTAAGTCTTTAGGTATAATAACTGAATTTTTTTATTATTATTTATGATGCCCCATAACTTTCTTGTGGGTAGATTTTTTAAAACACCTACCTGCTCAGCAAAAGTAACACATTGTTACAAAATTTGAGTAATAAACGCTTAAAATAGTGTAAATAATTTGTATCGGGATGTGTAATACGTTAATATTACTTTCTGATGCATTTATTTTATGTTAAATAGATGTTACCCGTGACTTGCTCCACGTGGAATTTAACAAAAAAAGTGTTTATTCACTTCACAGGGTTAACGAAAACTTAATAATTATGTATTCTACGTAAAGAAATACCTATGCTATAAGTATAATGTCATTCTTCTACTTTGTGAATCTATGTTTCTTTTTTGTTTCATTTATTTATTTTTTCCTTCGTTTTTTGTTAAGCAAGAGGTGAAAGGGACGCCTGACCTTTGACACTGTTGATGGGGTTAGGACTAAAATCATTAGGATCAAAATAGGTCTAAGTAGCAGTAGGGTGAAATGTAAACACAAAGGAAGCCATAAGGAAGGGGGTGAAAGGGACGTATGACCTTTGACAATGCAGTTAAGGACTGTAAAATCATTAGAATCAAAGGACACGAAAGGGAAATGTCGCGAGTGGCAGCAACCTAATCAAACAGAAAAGTTTGATATAACTGCTAGAAATCGTTGAGACAGAAAGCTCGCAAAATAAAATAGTCCCTATTGAATATAAATAATCCCTATTTGAATTGGATATTGCTCACTATTTTATTGGTTTTAATTTTATTTTCTCAGAACCCTAATTTTTTTTCTAAAATAAAAATAGCTTAAGTTACTCCTTATAACATTAGCTATCTGCCAGTAAAATTTCCGTCAAAATTGGTCCAGTTGTTTCAGAGATTAGCTGGAACAAACAGACAGACAAAAATTTTAAAAACTGATTTTTTCATATAAGTACCATATATACTTTTAAACATAATTAGTAAAAAGCTGTTAAATTCAAATTACAGACACTTCATTTTTATTTATATGAATAGATATCCTTTAACATGAAATTCTTTAAACAGGAAAAATCATTTTAATCCCCTCAGTTTCATGTTAAGCGATTTTCATTGTATAGCCTCATGGAAATTTTCAGGAGGATAGATTCCAGACTTCTTGAAGATTCAAGAACAATACTACTTTACACTAAAACTTTATCCATGGGTGATAAAGATGCCAATCTGGTAACCCTGCTCACATCTTCCAGGGTTGCTATAATCTTATTTAAGTTTATGCTGGGACACGAACTTTCCCTGTAAAACTGAATTTTCTTCAAGGAGAGTGTTACTGTGGGGAAAACAACAAAAACAATGTTTTTCTTTATTAAAGCAAATCCTTAGAAACTAGAATGTCTGCATATACATGAGACAAAAGTTAATCATAACTAAAAGTAATAGAAATAACTCTATATATTTCACTTATGAAGAGCCAAATTCAGTTTATATCACGTTATGCCAGAATTCATCATCTATTGTAAACTACATTTTCAAAAATTAAACAATGAAAACCATCATTACAGACAAACCTATAATAACAGCAATCAATTTCTGTAGCTGTAGCAGGTTGAGTTGAAAATATTTTAAGCTGTAGTATCATAGAAATATTGAGCATTGTATGAAAAAAATTAATTGGTCTCCCTTTCTCTTTCCAATTCTAACATGTTTCTAGCTGTTTTTATGTTTTAATTATGATAAAGATTTTATATATATAAGGCAGATTTATAAATGTTATAGAAATATCTAAGAGTTTGAACATCTGATTTAAGAATTAAATTTACATAATTTATTTAAAAATCCATAATGTTAAGGAAAAAAGCAGCATGAACCTTAGTATAAAACAATTGCATAATTTATATATTTCATAATGCTACATATTTTAAATTTTCATAGACTTTTTTTTAATTCTGTGGAAGTACAAATTTACTAAATACATTACTAATTTTGAACAAAGATTCAAAATTAAATATATATATATTGGCTTACTTGGCTGCTGAGGCTTACAAAGAAAAATAAAAGATATATATAATATATATATTTACTCAGCAGAAAAAACCATTTCTGCATAAAAAATGTTTTAGTATCCTTACAGTCTTGATTAATGTCAGAAAATATCAAATGCTTTCGTAGATTAAAAGAAATATTATGTATTATCCTAATTGATGAGGAGAATGAAAAAACAAGCATATTTTTACCTGATATAAATTTTTTAAAGTGTATGAATTAAATAATTATAGAAAATTTCAGGATTTATGAGAAAGGCACAGAAAAAAAAAATTTAAATGCATAAAATAATAATAAATTACAATTTAATGTTTTAATTGCATTTTTAATTAGACAAGAATTAATTCAAGATGCATTTCTTTATTATTTCACACATAAAAAAATTTTTAATTACTTTAAATTCCATACCAGATATCATTCTAAATCATTGAATGACTGTTTATTAATATTACATTAAGTTAGATGAGGGTTATTGGCGATAGGACTCATAATTTGGAACCAGGATGGAGTGATGAGAACAATATCTGAGCAGACACCCCTATGTCCAAACTTCCACTTCATGCCAACTAAGAAATTTGAGCCTAAAACAGATTTCACATACATCAGCAGGTTTTAATGGTATCATTATTCAAACCCAAGAATTGACATATAAAACGTCAGGCATGAGCATGTTAACATTTTAGATCCTCAACAATACATAACATGAACATAAAGAAGTTTCATTTTTAAGACCTTGAATGAGTAATCCGGGTCATTCTTCGAGCCTTGATACATATCACAAGTAAATCCTTGGTGGTACACAGTATTGCATCTGCAATGAAAATATTAATGATTTTAATAAATAAAAAATTCAATAATTCAACACACAAAATGTTATCCTTACAGATATGGAAGACAAAGTCTCAAGATTAGTAATAAACATAGATGGAAAAAACAACAACCAGTGAAATTTAATTAAAAAAAAAATAAAGCAAAAACAATGAAATGATCAAAACTTGAGATAAAACTAATATTTACAACAACTAATTATATTAGAAAATTACCACTATAAGTATTTTAGAAATTTAATTATAAATCACTTTCACATGGTATTTAAGTAAAAAAATAAATACACATGGAACAATTATAAAAATGATTACTATTCAAGGGGTTGCACACAGAACCAAGAACAATAAAAGCTACATAATTTTGAAATACGTTAAATTCTCCCCAGAGGCAAAAATAACAATTGTAAAGCATATAAATTCAAGTAATATGCAATTCAATAATTAATACAAGATAAAATTTTGAAAATATGTTCATCTTCTACAAATAGAAAATGCTGGAAATTTAGGAGTTATATAAAAAGCTTAAAGAAAAATTACTTTTAAAGAAAAATTACTTTTAAAACATGCTATTTAAAATAATAATAATAATAATAGAACATTTGACAATGATATATAATTTTTAATTTCATTCTTGAAATGTTAATCCTGTTAAATAAGTAGAAAATTAACCAATTAAATTATTAGATGAGAATAAATGTTCTAGCAGAAAAAAATATATAGAAATAGTATAAGAAATGAATAAAAAAACATATTATGTATAAGATAATAAATTTTATAATAAATGGGGAAAATTTTCAGATAAAGGAAGTTTCAAATTAAGCTTAGAATAGGAAACAGAGATTATTCTTCAAAAGGAGGCATAATGTACAGATCGTATGCCTCAAAGCTTAATAAATAGAATTCTCATAAAAAAAAAAAGATCTATCATGCAGAATTTTTAATAAAAATATCATAAATAAAACTAAGCTTTTTAAAAATTTAAACAAATATGATATAACATTGAAGTTTAATTCTTGACATTAAATACTAATACTTCTTGTATCATGACCAAATGAAAGTTTTAAATTACAAACTGGAGACGAAAATTAAGGTTAAATACATAAACCATGCAATAATTAATAATTAGTTTATTATAATGAAACTTTCAACATATTGAATGCTAAAAGACAATAAAAGTAACAAAATGAAATATCCTATATTTAAAAAGGTTCAATTTGAAAGAAGAACACACTTTTCATATTAATACTAATGATAGTGGAGAAGAAAAAAATCTGGTTCCCAGAAGATTCAAAGATGTCAATTAGTACTAATGAAGACCTTTCAACTCAATTAAAAAAACTTTGCAAATTTAGCATATAAAAGTAAATAATGATAAGTATTTAAATGTTTCCTGACAGCCACAAGCTGCTTTAAAAACTTTAAATAGGCACTACTTAGTTTCAAAAGCAGTCTGATAATGCCACAAAATATTTAAGAAACTCACAAGCAAAAATTAAATATAATAATAATTCACACATAAGAGTGAGGTTCAATACAACTCTCATAACAATATAACATACGATGATGGCACGATACATTTCATGCTATGATTTGACTGAAGGTGCCTATCTTTTATGACTCCCAAGTGAAAGACCACTGCTGGGCTTCTAGATAATGGTATCCGAAATTTGGAACTGAAAAAAAAATTGTTTTTATTATGTAGAGGAAAAGGCTCTGCGAGCAGCCCAATGCAAACTAGCCTTTGCAGGAAAGTTGTCAGAAGAAACATTAAAGTTTGTGTTGGCCAAGGAAGCCCAAACTATTAAATGAATAAAATTCATAGTCTATATTAAGACACAGAGGGCAATCAGGAGTGTTTTTCACACCAATTTGGTGAAGGGGTTCCTGAAGAAAGCCACGACCAGTCAAAGTTCTAAAAATAGCTGAGAAGATTTGTCTTGGAAGATTCATTGGGACTGGACTATGGAGCACCTAGCATCATCCTTCTGAATTCAAAACTACAATTCAAGACATTCCTAATCAAAGAATGAAGTCTTCTTGAAAAGGGCTAGATTCAAATATAGAAATGTCTTCTCTCAAATCCATGGTCTGCAGGGTTTCAAAGACTATTTTAGTTGTAACCAATCAGTTGTACTCTTTTTAGAAGAGAAACAATTTTTTGAATAAAATAAGAAAAATTGTAACTTTTATAATTTATTTACTAAAAAAATCCACTATTTGCACTGTTAAACAATCATTAAATCTTTATCTTGTATTAACTGTTCCCCAAATAACATGACTATAACTTTTTCAAAAAAATTACATGCTTGAAAAATTTTTAAAATAACCTTTAGACAATAGTGTGTGTATATTATATATATATATATAAATAATGGAGCTATTATTTTCAATCATATTTTAAAATTTATCTACTTTACTATAGAATTTCAAACGAAATTTAAGCAATTTTTATGTCAAAACTAAATGAGTAACTTACTTGATACATATATCATTCTGACACAAAGGACAATTTAATTTATCAGTAGATATTTCATTTTTGTAGAAAAACATTGAACAGTCAGGGGCAGGACAATAAAATATATCACTTCCATATGATTCAATGTAATGCTTCATTGATTTTTCAAGTAAAGTTTTGATTTTTGCAGGATCATCTCCTAATGCTTTACATATGTCATCAAGTATAATGTCATGACAACAATCCTAGATGAATTGAAAGATATATTTCATGGATTAAAAATAAAATACATTATAAAATTAGTTGACAAATGTAATCAAGAAAATTCTTATAAATTTTAATAAAAACTTGTTTTTCTAATTTTTTTAAAAAAAATGAATAAAATAAAATAGTAAATATAATTAAATTCTCCGGTCTTTCTTTGGTGACACACATAATTAAGGGAGACTTCCCAATGTACTGAAAATGTAATAACACTTTAGCACAAGAATAAATAATATCTTGTTTATCATAATTCCTACTTTGAATCAACTGTTCTTATTGGATATTCAAACTGTATTTAAAGTAAACTTCCAAGAGAAGAAAAACATATTTAACATGAAATCCTTAGAAGAAATTACACTAACATTTTTTTTATTCTGATAATTTCTTACTATGCATGAAACTATTATAAAATTAAAGGTATCATTCACTAGGGTATGAGATCACAACATACTTAGGGCTTAGTTCTTAATTATAAATTAAACTCAGTGCTGTAACAGCCCCTAAGGGCCAAGGCCTACTGTGCCCATCTCAGTAAACATCATCTAAGGCACTGAGATGCATGAGCAGATGTTCCAGTCTGGTGGTCAGTCTGATGCAAAAACCTTCAGTGTTTAGTTACCAAGCAAGCCTGGTACTTCCTTTATCGACCCACTGAAGGGATGAAAGGCTGAATCAAACTTGCCCAGCCTGAGATTTGAACCCCGGACTTGTGGCATGAAAGTGCAATATGCTCTACCACTGAGCTTCAATTCCTAATTATATCATTAAAATTTATATACACAAGACAAGTGCAAGGGACATTCAGTCATTTCTTTTTCCTACAAAAACTTTATTGCCAAAAAAATTAAAATTTATATACACAGGACAAGTACAAGGGACATTCTGTCATTTCTTTTTCCTACAAAAACTTTATTGTCAAAAAAATACACCATGACATCATAAGCTATACATCTTGCTCTATTTTTTGACACAGTCGCCACCAACATTGAGGCATTTGTCATAGCATGGAATCAGTTTTAAGGAACCACTCAGGTAAAACCCAAGGCCCGGCAATGCAAGAAATCGTCACAAAGCCTGCTCTACCTCACCATTCTTTTGGAAGTTGTCCTCAAAGTGCAACTTATAATGTAAGGGAAATTCTGATAAAGTAATGTTGTTTTCATTCAAGGATGTGGAGGGAAGTCACTTCCACCTTCATTTTCCTCTTTTTCTGGGTATGCAACACCAGCAAACAACCATTTGATGAGATATGACCTCTTCACCCTACACTGTCTCTAGGCATTCAAGGATAGCTGACATATTAGTCAAACATCCTTATACGTACTGGATGCCTTCTGCTGCTACATTCTCCTTTAACGCCCTGCACATGTGTCATTCCTTTTATGCAGATGTTCCTTTCCTCATTGAACTAACAATGGATGTGGTTTCTTATGTGATTGTATTATTCACCTGGTGTATCATCCTCCCTATCAAAAAGATGATGAAACCTACATTTGGAACATCCTACATACTATACTGTTCTTTATAGCTGATAAAAAAAATGTTCATAGATCATATATATATATATATATAAATTTCAACTTTTTAACGGTTTGCTTCAATTCCAAAACAACACTGTAGCTGAAAAGAACAATTACAGATTAAAAGAAACTATTCTTTCAATAATGACAAATGAATAGGAGTGACTTTGGTTACTAACTTGGCAAAAAATTAGGTCGGCAAATATGATGACAAATATAGATGTACGAAGAAAAATCCAAAAGATCTTAGATGATTATTTCCCATGGAAGTTTGAGAGACTACTAAAAGGATTCCTCCAGCCTTTACAAAAAGGATGTAGAGCAGGGGTCGGCAACCTGTGGCATTAGTGCAACATGTGGCACAGGTTATAATCCTCAGTGGCACTCTCTACAAATTTGTCAATTTTTGAGTGGATGGAAGTTGATAAATTTGTAATGGACTTTATTTAGCAAACATCTTCAGAATTATGGACATCTGCAGAATCACGAAAAAATCTGAAAGATAACTCTTAAGATAAATTTACAGCTGGCATGTAAATTACTGAATGTCATTGCTGGAGAGATTTAATTCTTTGAAAGAAGAAAACTGGATGTACACTGTTTCCTGCATTTGGTTCTGTATAAGTAAAAAGTATTTCCTCATATGAAAAATATTTCAAGTCCACAAAAAAATTGTTTAACTGAACACTCAATATTGTGTCAAATTGTGAAAGCCACACATTATACCCCTGATTTTGCAATAAGAAAGTAAAGCGGTGCGAGTACTAGGTTAGCATTAAAACTTTTGGTTATCCTTTTATTTAATTATAATCAAAGGAAATATTCATATTTTATGCTGTTTATTTTTATATTAAGAATCTTTAAATGATGGAAAACTAATATTGAATAAAACTAAATATTGACCACAATTCTCTAATTCTGCATGCATTATCCCAGAAATCGAATTGTTTAAAAAATGATCCACTGTGTGGCACGCTAAATGATATTGGTAGATTGGCTTGGCATGCCACAGTTAAAAGGTTGCCGACCCCTGATGTAGAAAATAAACCAAGTCAAAACTTGAGAGCGATGAAACATATGTATTGATCTAATGTGATATTCTGATTTGTACTGTTGAGTCAAATTTGAAGTTATGATACTGTAGATTTTATGAATATTGTGGATTTTACACATGTTGGATTTCTGTTAATTAAATTTGTCATAATTCTTGAAAATTCAGAATAAATTACGATTTCCTTCAAAAGAACCTGCCTATTATTGACTTTCATTTTCTCTACATTTGAAAGATGATCAACTATATATAACAATACATAAAATCTGTTTTCCACCTACCATTAAATAAATAACATTAAAGATAGCTTAAAAAAAAAAAAGATGCCATTTTATTAAATGTCTATGGTTTCTAATAAGCTGTCTTATTTTGAAAAATTAAAATAATTCCACAGTTATTCTTTAGTTTTAATCTGAATAAATACATGCAACTGCAGAATTATTTATTTCCTTGATTATTTACGTATCAAATCCTAAACAGCTGAAAAACTAAAATACTGTGATATTATCAATGGATTTACTATAAAGCATGTAAAATAAAATAAAATGTTGTAATCTTATTCAAATAAAGCCACATTTGCATTTTATATGTAAACAAAACAATCATTTTTGTGAGTGTGATTGAAATAGTAATTTTATTAAAATAATTTAATTATTTATCATTTTCATGAACTTAATTCTGTTTCAATTTGTATAACATATTAAATAGAAAAATGACAAAATTTTAATTAAACCAAATTTGTTTTAAGGGCACTCAAGTTGACTTAGCACTGAATCCTGCTTTTATTTGCTAGCTCTGTTCACAAGCTATCAATATATACTAGTAAAAAAATGTAACTATTAATTTTAAGATGATTTAATGAATTGATAATTATTTGATGATTGGAATTTACATGAATAAATATGAAAAATTTATATAACAAAGATATATAGACAGTGGACCACAAAAGTGTTCGTACACTTGTAATTTCCTATAAAATTTAATGTTTTTGAATAATAAAAATTAATATATTGTAATTGTAATTTTTTTACAATATCTGCAACTTGTTCTTAATGGAATGGCATAATCAATTTTTTAAAAACAGTATAACTATTATTTTAAGAAATTAATAATCAAAAAGCTACTAAAAAATAACACCACAAAAGTCTTTGCACACTTAACAAAAATCTCAACATAGCTTAAAATATTGTATTTCTTTCTTCATTTAGTACTTAGTAGGATATCTTTCAGTGTCCACAACCGCTTTTAAATGTCTTGATATAGTTTTAATCAGTTTTTTATAATTTCTGTATCAATTTTCCTCCATACTTCTGTGAATGTTTTTACTTCACATTATGTGTTTATATGTCATGTTTTCTTTTTTTAAAATCAAATTCTCACCAAATATATTCTACTGGGCTAAATAAAGTGATTGAGAGGTGTTTTCAGATTTTGGGGACAGTTATAGAGGCACCAGCGGCGTACATTGACAGCAGTGTGCTGGGTGTCATTCTATGCCATTCACTTTGTGTCTTTGCTTTCTTTCATATGTACTATTCTGATATCTGTTCTTGTTTTTTTTTCTGACATTTTATTCATGTTTAAAAAGGGATGTCATTAATCTTGCTGTGTACACCATCAAAGTGCAGAAAATAAATCAGAAATGGAACTCGGAGAAATATACTGAATGTTTATTTTCGGCTTCAAAAATCAAGCTATCATACAAAGCATTTGTATAATAGTAAGAGAATAGAAGAAATCGCAAAAAAGTTTGGCCATAAAGTTTTAAGATTGCCTTTTTATCATTGCAGCTCAATCCAATTGAGATGATTTGGAGCCAAGTAAAAGGAGACGTTGCAAGAGAAAATAAGACTTTTAAACTTAATAAAGTGAAGGATCTTGTAATAAAAGGTATAGAGAAGGTTTAAATTCATGAAGAGGGAAATTAATGAAAAGTGGGAAAAGCAAAACCTGATTTATATTAGTGCTTGAAGTCCTCCATTGGTGTGGTATGGTAGTTTGGAGAGAGATGCCAGATCAGGTGTATTTCTCGTCACTTGACCGTGGCTCAAAATTACGAGATCCGTCACAATTGGCATTGTGTTCCTTTATAGTGCAACGTTACTAAACAACTGTCACTGGAACTTTTGAGAATAAATATAAGGCTAAGTTCCAAAATAAATAATTATTATTGTATTAAATAATAATTTTAAATCAGTTATTTTTTTTCTTTAAAAGTTATGCTTATTGAAGGAAATATATCCGAGAATTCAATTTTGCAAATTATGTCAGTAACATAATTTTTCAAATGTACATCGATTTTTTTTTCAGTTAAACTATAAGTTTTATAAAAGATAGCTGGTATACCCGTTCTTCGCACGGGTGAACTGAAAAATTAAACAACGCAGATTGAAAGATAAAAAAGTTTTTAATGAGTTAATTTTACGTGAATTGAAAATTATACAAAAAAGCTTTTTGCATATCTCAGCTTAACAAATAAAAAGAAAGAAAAAAAACACCTTTGTTAAATTTTTTAAGTCTAGATCTAATAGCTGATAAAAAGGATTTTTTTATTTATAACTCCTCGTAACACTCGATTTTTGTGAAAATACCTCCCTAAGCTGATCTCTGCTCAGCAAAAATAACACATTGTTAGAAGTTTTGTGTAATAAATGCTTAAAATAGTGTAAATAATTTATATCTGAAAGTGTAATACATTAATATTACTTTCTGTTGTATTTATTTTATGTTAAAATTGTAATATTCGCAAGCAACGCCGTTTCTTAAATTATAATGGTGATTCAATGAAAAACATAGCGAAATGTTGATGATAGTCAAGTTAACAAATGTCTAGCTACTTTCATAGTTCGAGCTTTATTAGAGCTTTGTAAGACCTGTCGTGTAGGGGAGCGATGCACGTTAATGCTTTATCTACTGCATTATGATTTACTGCAGTTTTTTTCATGCAATATTTTTTTTGGATCACTACATTGAAAATTAAAGGATATGCATAAACAAAATACTCCACTTTGGGAAATTTAATCAGTTAGAGCTAATAAATTAATTAAAGATATTCTATTGTAAATTTAATCATATACACCATTCACTTAAAATAAATAGTCAAATCGTTTTCTAAGGTCTTCATTAACATACAAAAACATAAGACACTTAAATTTTGACAATAACTATTTTTTGGGATAGAAATGATAATCTTTGCAATCTGCTGAAAACGCAATATCTGCTACAAAACTATTTGCCTTTCCCGCAAAAATACTCATCATAGAACCCGTGCTGCCATATATCTAGGAAGAGTGGATTTCAAAGAATATCCTGCTAAGTATTGGTAGAATATTAGTGCTAAGTTGGTGTGGTAGTTAGGAGAAGGGGGTGCCAGCTCAGGTGTCGTCCATGTCACTTGACCATGGTTCAAAATTACGTGGTCCGTCACCAAAAGCCCTCGTGTAGCTGAACTGTGCGACGTTAATATTCACTCACTCACTTTCTCCAAAAAATACAATACAGTAGTTATAATTATTTTTATACTTAAAAATGCAATATCTGCCTATTCAATTAAAATTATAGCATTATAATTAACTACTAACCACAAATAAATTTTGAAAATTTGTCCAAATGATGTAGTGTGAAAGAGAAAGTTTATTTACTTTAAGTACCAGAAGCGATAAAAGTATTTATTTTGAAAAAAGATCAATTTCTTACAATCACAAATGTGCATAATATAAAAAAAATATTCAAATAAAGAGAGATTTATAACAACCTCTCCCTTCAAAAATTAGGAATTACACTGATTACAGGAATAAATTAGAAGCCAAAGCCTTGCGTAGCTAAAACAAAAAGGATTTCTTCACAAATAAAAGATAGATATATGCTGTTGTGGGCTTTTTTGCAGCACACCCCAGAATTGCTTGCAGATGGTAGAATTTTTTCCTACTTACTTGACAAATATCGTTATATTTTGGACACTTCACACAATATCTTTATAAATTATAGCCTGTGTGTTATTCTGATGTATAAGCTATATTACTGTAAAGTTTCATTAAAATCCATTCAGTTGTTTTTGCAAGAAAGATGACCAAACCTCCAAACAAACTTTCGCAGTTATAATATATATCTAGACATTAATTAAAATCCATTTTCTATAAGTAATAAATAAAAGAAAAATTTACAGATAGCTATTGAAACTATTGCTTTCTTTTAATGCTTGAATAAACAAACACACACATATATATATATATATAAAGTTATAAAAAAACAGTATGGGGGAAAGCGTAGATATATATTTACATGTACTGAAAAAAAAAAACATTCAAAAAGAAAAAAAAATTAACTGATAAAAACATTTTGATATTTTATTTTAATTTCATAGTTTTTCCTTTCACTGTCATTGTTACAAATTTTGTGTAATGAACGCTTAAAATAGTGTAAATAATTTATATCAGGAAGTGTAATACATTAATATTACTTTTTGTTGTATTTATTTTATGCTAAAATCTTGCCATCACCTTTCCCTTCGAAATCTAGTTTTATTACGAAATAAAAAAATAGTGATTACACTCATGAACGGAATACATTAAAAGCCAGAGCTCACTGAGGCATGGTGTAGACAAAACAAAAGGGATTAAAAAAGATAGATGAATGCTGTCACTGGCTTTTTTGCAAATGGCAGAATTTTTTCCTACTTTCTTGACAATTGTCATATTTTGAAAATTTCACACAATATCTTTATAAATTATAGCCTATGTGTTATTCTGATTTATAAGTTATATTATTATAAAGTTTCATTAAAATCCATTGAGTTGTTTTTGCGTGAAAGAGGACCAAACATCCTCACAAACTTTCGTGTTTATAATATATATTAGGATGATGAATTTTTAAATGAATTCCAAAATTCTATTGTACGCTTCATTGCATCTTAAAATAGCATACAAAAATGACATTTACATGTATTGGAAATAATTATTCATATTATTAAAAAATAATACTAATGAAGTAAAAGCGATTAAGGTTTCCATAAACATTATAGAAATTTTTGTTTTTATTAGCAGATGTAATAAACGAACTTATAGAAAAAAAGATATATATTTATAAAGAAAAAAAAAAGATTTCCTGTAGATTTTTTTTATTTGCCAAATTTTATGAACTTTAATTAGTGTTACAATTAACCTCTTCTCCTAGTGTATTGGTGCATAAGGTGTGATTTGGTCATCGTACCCTTCCCCGCACTTCCAAGTTAAGGTGGGACACAAAATTCTTTGAACAAGTCATGAAAATTCTTCAAATGAAAGACAGTTCAGTATTAGTATTATTCTGAAATATACAAACACAATTTCATTCCATTTGGAGTATTCCTTCTTGATGTGCTGTTTTTATGTTACAGAGGGTTTATATGATCAAATAAACTTAACATAACAGAGAGTTTAAGTACGCTAACATATTAAGATTTGCTAAATGATCATTATTACTACCTACAGCTAACATTACTTATACTAACATCTGCATCTGGCAACAGTTGAGATGACGTGGGAGATATGGACAAGAAGGGAGATGATGAAGGGTGAACATAAAAGAGTTGCGATGTACAAAAAAATACTAAGGTGAAAGATAAGAGATGTTGTTGATTATGAACTGATTTATTATTTATGTATAAATGTATAAGGGTTATGTCGTGTCCCTTAACAAATAATGGTAATGAAAGTATTTGGGACAATCCAAGTAGCTCTTTTGATAATGAAATACCTGTACACTGATTTATCTCAACTTACTGAAAATACAGAAAAAGAACCCTTGACAGCTGACATATTTCCTTACAAAAGTATAAATAATTTAAATAAATCACATACCTCTGCACAGCAACGGATAGGAAACTGTGCTTGTTCCACCAATCCTTCAATGCACTCAGAGCAATACAAATGCCCACAAAGCTCAAGTCGAAATGTTAAGTTAAAAGCAGGACATGCACACACAGGACATTGTTCTTCACTCTGAATCACTTCAGAAGTACCAGAATCCAAGCCACCAGCTAAATCTTTTAAAGCACCTTCAGCCTAAAAAGAAAAAAATTAAAAATAACTAATATTTACATAAAATTTTCCAAAGAGTTTGCATAGAAAATGAACTTGCCTTTAGTATACTGTCTCGACTACCCAAAAGTGAAAGAGAACAAGACTTGATATCCAGAACAGCATTTCGTAATTCACAGGATTCAATAAACTTTTCAAGATTAACCCCATATTTCTTAATGATTTTCTTTAAAAGATTTCTGTTATTTTTCTCACCTGACAGCTGAATATGAGTTAAGGCTTCATTTTCAGTATCTTCTAAAAACTGATGGATTCTGCGTTTACAAAGTTGACAATTTTCTTTAGAGCCATAGAGCCTAAGCGTTTTATTTACATAATCTTCTATAATATGAACACCACTTGTTTTTTCTAAACTTCTCAACCACATGTGTCCCCCATGGCAGAATATTTTATTTAACTTCCCATGAAAATTTCTGTTTAATAATTCTCCTTCTAACAACTTATTTACAGTTGCTTGTAATATTTGCAAAATTTCACGCCTATTGGTCAGCATTTTAATAGCGGCTAAATCATCAGTTACTTTATTTATGACAAAGTCAAAAAGTTCATCCTCCAAATACTGTTTTTTTAGTTTGTATTGAAGTTCACTCAACATCTCTTGAAATCGTTGTTTCAGACCTTCACATATTTCCAAATGGCACTTAATGACAGAACGATACACAGGTTTGCAAACAAGTTTTTTACTTTCAATCATATGTTGTGAAAGACATTCAGCAGCACGATCAATATCTTCATCCTGTACATTTATAAAAGCTTTCATAATAGTCGATGTTGGTTTGGGCATTGGAACAACAACAGTAAAATTAGATAAAGATGTGTATTTATTACACATTTTTTGAATTCTATCTTTTATTTCTTGCAACTCATTTTCAGATGTTTCAAAAGGAGAAACGTATTTTAATTCAACTTTCACAAGTTTCACATCTGGTAACAAATTTTCAAAAGCTTCTTGTAAATCAGAAGGTTTTGCCTCTGGTGGAATACCTGAGAAGTATAACTGGTTTTTAGCATTTTTACTCAGTTGTATAAATACATCAGAGCCCAAGATTTGAAAACTTTTCATGGCCTTCTTACGAGCCTTTATAAAATCTTCACCATTGAAAGTAATGTAACCATTGCCATTACAAGGACGTCTAACCCATGTAACATTAATAGATTGCTGAATAACGCATGGTAACTGATCTGAAGGATTTTCAGCAGTATCAAGATTATTCTGGATTACATTTGTACTTTGAGAGTTTTTCCCAACTTTAACAGAGACCATTTTAGCTCCTCTAAGCCATTTTAGTTCAACAGGTATCGAGATTTGTCCCCTCTTTAAATCTAAAGTATGAACTTGTTCTAAATTAACAAGGTCTTCAAATTGCCTATTTAATACCTCATTAACAATTTCAGTGGCTTTTTCAATCTGATGTTCTAAAGCATATACAAGAACATGTCCCTTTTCAGCAATTGGTTCAATGACTAATGAATCAGTGTTTAATAATGACTGAATATGACATTCAATTGCTTTTAATTTCTGTCCTTTTTTCCCCAGCAAGACTTGCTTAATCAACCGTTCTCCAACAGGCTCAATAACTTTTTGAACTAAGGACCTTTCAAACATGTCAGAATAATCAAATTCAATAACTTGTTTCGTCAAAGCATCCATGACAACATTTAAAGGAATAGCAGTTATAGAGATCAGAAACTCACGATTTGTAGAAATCATATGATCAAAAGTAATGAACTGAGGCAAATTTCCTGTTTGGCAAATAATTGATGAAGGATGAAGGAATGCAATGCTATGTGAAGACAAAACTCTATATCCACTTTTATAGTGACCAGTGAAAACACACAAATTCTCCATAAAACATTCAAATAACATTTCTAATAATGAATCTGCAGAACTGTTGCTAGTATTTATAGAATCTTGCTGAATATTTTCTTTCAAGGACTCTCCAACAATTTGGCATATTTCATTTACTTTCCCATGGACATGTTTTAGAGTGCTGTAGTTAATATAATGATCTTCACACCAGGTTTCATTACATCCATTTTCAAGCCACATTTTATAAATATAAAGATATGACAGAGTATCACTGTCATGTTGAATGAAGTTTAATTTCACTGCATCTATTTCCCTTTGACAATCTTTGTCTATTGAATACTTAAACACTCTACCTTTGACAGAGAAGAAAGCAACAACAATAACAGCTTCATATGCTAATCCCCAATGAATGCCTAGTAAAATAAGTTTAGAATATCTTACTGGGAAAGGAAGTTTAACGATACTTTTCCCTAATTCAGTTAAAGCATTATCTTTAATAGCATTATATTTTTTTAAGAGTTTTAAAGCATTTTCTTTTGTGTTATTTGGTAATGATTCAACAAATTCGACAGTAGTTGCAGTAGTTGGTCTATGCTGAAATACTTTAATCATGCTATTGAATGGATTAACCGTGAGTATTTCTGGATATTCGATACTAGGCATTTCCCTCAAATAATCTTCCTTGCTATACAATCGATAACAAACACCAGTACCAAAGGCACCTGCTAAACTTTTTCGGAGTTTTGATTTATCACGAGAGATGAATGTTGTCATTGATACATCTATCTTTTTTTTAGTATCAAATATATCTTCTTTTCTGAGTCCACAGTCAATTATATATCGGACGGATGGAATAACAAGCATTTCTGCACAATCAGTTGCTAAAAATATTGTTCTTTTGTCAGAAGATCTCTTATTTATCAAATCCAAACATTGTTTATTAGTACTGGTCTCATGTAAAATATCACACTTCAAATCTTCAAATTGTAGAGCAGACAATTTTTCATTTATACCTAAAGATGCTGATTTTGTATCAGCAAAAGTAGGTAGATATGCAATCACATCCCCTGGACCATTCAGAGTGTGAATAGCAAGGGCAGTTTTAACAACTTCATCAACATAATCATCAGTTGGTAAGAGTGCAGAGTTTTTCCATACTATCTTTACAGGAAGAATAAGAGAAGGCATTTTAATTACTGCAACACTAGTTACCCCAGAGAAAAAGCTTTCATATTTGTGAGCATGATCATACAATGATGTCATTAAGATGAGTTTTGTCTGTTTTTTCTCTAATAATATGTCTTTCAAATCAGCCAGAATTATATCCAGACTAAGTGATCTTTTTAAGGGTAGATTCAAAATAGCAAAAATGTTTTTCTCTTCAGAAGTACAATCCTTTGAAAAATTATCCAACAAATCTCCCATACTCATAATATTCATTTCATTATTAAATTTCATTTCATCAATTTCCATTTTATAATGCAAAAGTTGAAATAAATTTCTTTTTAGTCTTTCTGTCAACAATTGGCAAGTTTCAGAACAAACCAAAAAATGCTCTGGAAATTCACTTTTAACAAAAATTGGCATTAAAATGTTAAGAAAATAAGTTGAATCTGCATTAACAATAGTAACCTGATTTTCATGTATTTTTTGCAGAATATCTCCTTTAAAAGCATAAGCTGGAAGAGATCTAGTAAATACATTACATTCTTTTTTAACATTTTTTCTGATTGTATCACAACTACGCAAAAGATCTTGAACATCAGATGTAAATAATAGAGACAACTGTCCTTTGACTTTGGCTATATAATCTTCAAACTGTTTTTGTTGCAGTATTAAATTATTCAAGTGCAGTTTAAAAACTTCGCAATTACCTTGAGACGAAATTTCATGAATTTTTTTTAAACATTGAAAGATTGATTCTTTAGCATCATTTTCCACCTTTTCTCTACAATCCATTATTATATCAGTAGGATTTAGGTTTCTAAGAATTTTGTCACAATTTTCTTTATAAGTTCTATATTCATATAATGAGTCTCTTGGATTTTTAACATCTAACCTAAAGATATTTTTCTCCTGACTATGTTGATTAGCAAAAGTTTTTGGTGGCCAACGGCTGTAATTATGATTATCAATGTCCAAATGCTCTGTGACTTCATTAGAACTCTGAGAAAATCCTACTGAATTTTCATTTTCCTTTACCAAACCTGGTGAATTTGTAGCTGCATTAAAATAGTGAAGCATAGGATTAGTTGATACAGAAGGCAAATTGAGAGGATTGCTAGGTTGGTTAAAATTTGGATTCTTCTTTGAAAGTTCTGACTCAGATGATGAAATACTATCTGTATCAGAAAAGGCAGTTTTTGAATGAGATCGTTTGAAATTTCTTCTTCCTCTGTAATAACCTCTATTATTACTTCGACGGCCAGCACGGTTATTTGGTCTTCGCTGGTTCACAAAATTTCTTTGCTCATGCAGTGAATGACAAGCTTCTGAATCTGTTTCAGATTCACGACCTCCAACAAAAGATCTAAAATGAATATTTGCTTTTGCTTCACTTTCTGCCTCTTCTAAAGTCTTATCCTCTTTTTCAGGTGAGTTTGACATTCTATTGTGGTAATTTCTAGTATTTTGTAAATATGATTGTTCTTCAATAATATGTGTCAAACGAGAATGACTTGGAGTATTTTGATATCTATTATGTCTTGGCCATCCCTTATTTCTATTTCCTTGCATAACTAAAATGTAAAAAATAAAAAAATAAATCATTTTTGGTAAAAGACATCTAATTATAAAACACAAAGTGAATTAGAAAACATCCTCCTCCCTTTTTTTTATATCTATACTGGAGAAAATATGTCTTTTGCTTAACTAAAAAAATAATAATAAATAAGGTACATGCACAAATTTCTTTAAAAAAAAAATCTTTTCTGACATCACACATAAATTTTAAAAAATCAAGAAATTTCAAAACCTTTTTTTTTATTTGTCAAGTTTTTAAAATTATTTTAATTAGCAATGTTGTTTTGTTATTATTTTAAATATGAAGTCTGAAACACGAGGAGTGAGAAAAAATTCAAACCTGCAAATACAAAATATTTATTGTTCCCACAAAAAGGTCAGGAAACATTATTGGGGGAATAAAATTAGCAATATTTTGTAATTTTATTCAAATTTTCCTCTATTCACCTTTAACAAACAAAACTTAATAAATGATGAACATATTTCTTAATTTTATCCAAAGAAATGCAATTTAAAGTAATATTTTTGAAAAAATTCTGGTATAATTTATAAAAGTTGTTCTGATGGTGCCATGTATCTTGCTTTATCACCAAACACTTTTTGAGATACTTCTGTCATTAGTTTGATACAGGGTTCCAATGCTTGGGTTGACATGGAAAACTTTGGAAATTTGTATCTGAGTCATTTATTGCACCACAATCTAAAATAACAGATGATCCAATCACAGCTATAAATGAGCCGTTTTCTTTGAAAGTGGTTTAAGTGTATTTTTGACAAAATTTAGTTAATTATAACATTGAAAGCAATCTGCTATGAGCTTTTTTCTATGAACAGTTCCCCTAAAAATCCTTCAAAATTTTCATCATTTTGTCAATATAAACCAACATAGTTAATGAAATTACAAATATAATTACTCTGAAAGAGGTAAATATTTCCATATACCGTATTTTCCTGTATATAATCCGCGGATTATGTGTTAAAAAAGTTTCAAATTTCGTTGTGCGTATTATACGCCGTCGCGGATTATCTGAGAAAAAACATTCTAGATCAGAAAAGCTAACAATAAAGTTTTGAAAGAAATGCCGTTTATGTTTTATAAAATAAATAATAGATGGCGCTTTCATGACTCGGCTGACGTAATTCAACCCTAACTAGTTTTTGTCCAATTACATTCAAGAACGAATTCGGTTCCTCGGAAGGAAAAAACAGTTACTAGTCGCTGGCGCCATTTCCAATTTTCCCTTGAATAGATCTATTACGTCCTTTGAAAGTTTTCATCATGTTGAAGCTATAGAAAAGGCTACCGAAGTCGGGAAGCTGCAAGGTTTTTCAACATTGACGAATCGAATATTCGTTTGCGGCGAAAAAACAAGACCCAACTTCGAAAATTGTGATCGACGTTAAAGAGCCAAACATCGTGGAAAACCCCACTGGCCAGAATTAGAGGAAGAAATAAATAAATGGATTTTAAAAGAAAGAGACAATGGGAAAGCAGTATCGATCTTAATTTTTTTTTGCTGTTAACTTGCTAAATTAAAAAAAAAAGATTTTTTCCGCGTGCAAAATGTTTTGTTTAACAACTCAAAACATAGATGGCAGTAGCAAAGAATATTTTTGAGATTATCGTAAAAAATATTATCATACATGTTTAAAAAGACGTTTCATAATAAATTTAGTTTTCTGTACAATTTCTTACTTCTGTTTTTAATTATATTGTGTATTTTTTATTTTATGTGACACTCATTATCGGCAGTTTATATTTTGGACTATTCGCCGTAAAAACTGCCGCGGATTATACGTTTTTTTTTTTTTTACTCGGAAGAAAAGGCTTTGCGGATTATATACAGGAAAATACTGTAATATAAAATGGACTTACACCACACTTTCAAAGAAAATGTCTCATGCATTGTTCAATCATAGATTCCATAATAATCACTGACCAGTAATAATGTTTTTAGTGTAATCCTTGTTTGTCAGTATTTATATTCATTGATTCCATATTGGAGGCTTGAATTGTTCATTATCAATATAATTATTCACGATACATCAGAACCTCCAAGCATTTGTATTTTTTTATGTCAGCAGTTTTCAGTTTATAAATTACCAATTTTATTTAAAAAACTCTGATGATTTAAGATAACTTTGGTTTTCTTTAAAGCTCCTTTGTTAATTTACGAGATTATTTCTTTCAAATCCAAATATACTAATTTTCCCAACATATAGTATACTTGCAGTTAAACGCATCCGATTGACTTTTTCACAATGACAATTAATTGAAATCATGCACTCACACAAACTTGGGTCAGAAAGAATAGATTCCCTTTTGTGGATGTCAATTGTTTTTACATGAAGCTTTATTTAAAATGTCATGGCATGACTTTTTAATCTATATTTATTGTGACAATAACTAATTAAATGTTCCATTCTCCACTAAAGTAACATAAGAATAGAAGTTTTCCACACAAATATTTAAGTTATTTATAACACCATTTTAACAAGGTTTGTTCATTAAAGATGGAAAGATACAGTTGAATAACATTTCGAAACACCAGTTAATTTACCAAAAAGATGTTCTCTAGAAATAATAAATAGCTTGAATTTATAGGTTTTAATATATATAATTCTTTTTCTCACTCATCATTTCCCAAGCTTCACATTTAGAACAAGTGTTATGACATTGACAAAAAAAATGGGAAAATTACTTCATTTTTCAAAACTTTGACAGCGATATGTATGTTTTAAATTTAATTTTTTACCCATTTTACTCAAGCAAAGGACAACTTTTCAAGGATTGTAGAGTTCAAAAAAGAGAAAAAAATTCTTTAGGACCACACTAATATATATACAGACGAAACTCCATATTACGAACCTCTATATTGCGAATTTTTCTATACAGCGAGCTTTTTTCTGGAGCCAAGAACAATTTGCGATTTTCTTCGTTAAATAACCTCCCAATAGCGAAGTGCATTTTCTACATAACAAACTTTTTCTATTTGATTCAATTGTTTTTCTCCCTATTTTTAAAATATTTCTTGACATTTAACAAATTATTCTCTCTTATAGCACATTTTATGGTGATCATAAGTCTTGAATTGGTTTTATTAAGTGTCTAACTCACCGAGAGCAATTGAATGGGCTTGATTCATGAAGTCACATGTTAAAAACAAAC